>JAXQGX010000919.1:0-10898 GCA_037040455.1 Irpex sp. P115-07
AACAAATCACTTTCCTTGCCCTTTCCACCTCCCCCATTCGGCGCTGTACCACCACCGAACGCACTATCCAGCCCAGCGTATGGATCCGAGCTCAACGGCTTCGACGCATGCTCCTCCTCGTCCTCTTCATCGCCACCAGCACTATACCCATGTCCAATCCCTCCAGCATCCCCAGCATCATCTTCGCCGTCAACGTCATCGATCAAATGTTGTGGAACAGCAGGCGTAGGCTTGTCTGGACCGCCCGGGGATAGGAGCGTGTCTTTACGGGTGGGTTCGACGGGTCCTGGGCCGGCGATTTGGACGGCTTGTGGGAGCGTGGGCCGTGCGAGGGGGACGAGAACTTGACGGGAGAGAGGGTTGAGAGCGGGTGAGTCTGTCAGCGCGCGGCCCGCTGCGCCTCGGATGAACGTCTAACGATGCAGCGATGACGAGCGTTCATCAGAGATGCTTCTTTTCCTATGTGAGAGAGACTACGGAATATAGACTCACCTCTGGGTTCTTGTGGTATATACTACCCAGTGTCGCTGTGTGCAGAAGCAACTGATCCAAGGCACCTCTGTCCATCCTGTCCGAGTCGTTCGTGATCGCGGGTTTCTCAGCGAGAACGATCTCGCCCGCGACGGTGGGGTTGATGGCGAGCATGCGCCAGTACATGAAGCCTCGGTCGCGGAGGTCGGGATTGTCGACTTCTTCGGTGGCCCACTTGAGGACTTTGTGGACGATGTTCTTGGAAGTCTCGGATTGGGATTTGTAGATGAAGAGTTTGACGGAGGCGGTAAGTAGGGCTAGTTGGACCTACGTACAGCTGGAGGTGAGCAAGGAGGACAGCCGAGGAAGATATTATTGAATTGTATGAAAACATAATACATACCTCAACAGGTTCGTCCATGAACCCGAACGTCAAATCATCCATCAGTTCGTCAGCGTTCTCTATTCGATTGGCAAACTGCCCAATAATCCAAACCATCGCCGCCTTACTCTCCGGCTCGTCCAATGCGTCCAGGTTCTCGCACAGCACAGGGATTATACCCTCGTACTTCCCAGGGTACCGCCGGAAGACGTCCTTGATGACAATGACGGCTTCTTGGACTACGTACGTCACTTTGGTCTCGATGAGCTCGAGGAGGGCTTTGATGCATGCGTCCGCGGCGGCTTCCACCTTGATGGCGACACGACCGATCGCACGCACAGATTTACGGACGAAATCAATGTCTACTTCGGAGGCATATCTGAGTGGGCAGTTGAGTTAGTGATGGATGTGTTTCAAGGGAAAGACAGCGTACTCCTGAAGCTCTGCTAGGACCTCTCGCGCGTTTTCTTCTCGTGCCAGTCGGTACATGATCTCGAGCTTGGCAAGCTTAACGTAAATTGGGTCGTTGTACTTGCAAAAGAACACTTTGACGTCGTTCTTGAGCACGGACGGTCTTCGTTGGATGATCAACAGAATATTCCGCAGAGCGACGTACTGTACTTCTGGGCCAGAAGATAGTATGGTCACTATAGAGAGAAAGAGGTAAGACTATGACGATAGATGGTCCGAGGAAGGTGTTGCACCTAGTGGCGGGCCCATCTTCTTGCAGAGGTAGTCAATCAGCTTCCTGTTCTCCATGTAGTTCATGAGGTACAGTAACACTTTTATGGAGGTCAGAACAACAGCCGAGTTTGCATGACCGAGCTGCACAACAACGCGTTCTGCCATGAGCTCCGCGTCTTCATGTCTCTCCGGCACGTATCGCAGTAACGAGTCAAGAATGTATATCTGTCCCCACCTGAACCGTGGCTCAATTAGCAGTGCTACATAGATAAACATGCATAGGGAACACGCTTACTCTGAACTTTCCCCCAACGCCGTCAACAGCTTGTTCGCTACTGTCAAGTTCAAGCGGAATGTCACTCCGTCCTGTCTGTCTCCAATCTCAGTGAGGGCGGCGACGGCATTCGAGACAACTGTAGCGTTAGAATCTAGTAGCAAGTCCCTCAGCATCTCTACAAAGCCTCCCTTCTCTGCTTTACGCGGATCGGCGGTGTACAGTTTGGCAACGGAGATCGCTGCGGTTTTTCGGACGTAGGGGTCTCGGTCTTTGAGGCAGTGACGGAGTTGTTCGGTAAGCGGGTCGAGGACGACGGGTATAGGGATATATGACATTGTCCGGATGGCGAGAGCTCGGATGAGGGGGTTGCGGTCGTTACAGTCCTGGATGTATGGGTGACAATATGAGCACCGGAGACTAGGCAATAATTGTTACAAGGCTGAGAAGTGGAAGGGGACGTACTTGGAGGAAACTTGGAATGACTATATTTATCTGGTCTGCTTTGGATCGGCCGTAGCATACCAGGAAGAGATACACCACTGTAAACAGCCATGGTCAAGGTTACTGTGTACACAGAATATACAGAACTACGCACTTTTCTTGATCTCAAGTAGGGGTATACCAAGGCATTGTACAACGTCCGTAAACAATGGCGACACTATGAACAAAAATGAAACAGGGAAGGGTGTCAATAGCTGATACTGTCATGCACCTCAGGATCAGGCGAAAGCGCACGGACTGTCATTGCCCATAGTAATATTTGCTACTATCTTCTTCAACACCGTCTTGCGCTTCGTAAACTTCTTGTCCTTTGATTCCGCCGCATGAAGCTCTGCGCGAAATTCCTAGCGTGTGCGGATAGTCTGTCCATGAGCGTACATCGGAAGTTGGGAGGACAATCATGCGTACCTGGATCTTGCCTCTTGTAAAGAACTTGGCATCCTGCCCAGCCTGACTTGCCATATCAACCTGGCTTGGCTCCCTTTACGCGTTATTGGCCACCTCGTTGAATGTGTGGATGAGTGAGAAGAATCCAAGAGTTCGTGGTAGACGGCAAGTAAGTAGCCTGGAATCAGACGCCCTCCTCAGCACATCCTTGCCTCCGACCACCAGCATCATCGCATGACAACCCATCTATTACTCAACGCATCATGCCCGCCCGACGCACTCTCACAACCTCACCGCCAAATACCTCACCTCGAAACAGCCTAGCAGCGTCAGACCATGCCACTGTAGACGCAGTGCTGAAGAGTTTGAAGCAATGTACAAGACATCTGCAGAGTGTCCTAGAGACACAACACCTCGAGCTTCAAGTTCTGGAAAAGCTGTATTACAAGGGAAATAACCAGCATCGGACTGCCTTGTTCTGGAGACGAGTCTCGGACATCAGAAGGTTTGGTCGTCGACTTGAAGGTGCAGACCTGTATGGTCTAGTTGAGGGTGTGCGAATATCTTTCTGGAGTAGCGAGGCGCGGACGAAGTGAGTCTTGAATCAAGAAGACTAGTTCCATGAACTGAGCTCATTTACTAGCCCGAAAGCCTTGAAAGGTCCTTGGACGTGTTATCCGGATGCTCAGACCGTGCAGGCTGTCTTGCAGAGACTAGTTGACATTCATACCCTCGTCCGAAGTGTCAGTACCATAGGCAATATATTTTCTTTCGCTCTAGTGACTTTCTATAGATGCACGACCATGTCACCAAAGCACACAAGTTTGTCTTCCATGCCTTGAAAGACGACAGCCTCCTGACTCCGTCCGATAAAGCCACCTCAACTTAGAATTGCAGACCGGAGCTTTCTTGCAGCTTATCTTGACCTTGACAGCCATTTCCTCACGTCTGGCGATGCTACAGATCGATATACAGTCGGAGATCGAGATTGCTTGTCAAGCCTTGTATACGCTGCTGTCGTCCGTCCTACATGTGAGCTCAATGAAGTTTAGAGCCATGCAGGGTGACTGACACTAGTACGCCTCAGCCAACTTTGACCTGGAAGGCACCTTCTTGGCTCACTTCGGCCCCAGCCTTGCATAATGCCCCGAGTGAAAACCCTTCTGCGAGAGCTTCACGAGATGCAGAGACCCCTACCAAAGTACTCGACATTGACGAGGATATCGGGACAAGTATCTCTTTAAAGAAGACAACAGTCGATGTGGCGAAGGAGACTGCGTCGCTATCAATTCGCGTGGAAGATGCCCCAGCAGCTACTGATGCTCGGACAACTCAATTTACCTTCGCGAAAGTTCAAACCCAAACAACGGGTAGCACAATAGGTATGCGACCGTTATGGCTCCTCTGTGATGTTCCAGTCTGAAGTAGCTCTCAGTACGGACATCAGCTTCCAAGGAGACGAAACGTATTCCCTCCGGACCATCAGAGGTAACGCGGAAGAATTCGGCCAAACGAGGCTCAGAGGATACTACTGCTCCCCTCAAAGTCAAGAAAAAGAAAAAGAAGAAAGACGAGATCGACGACATTTTCGGATTCTAGGTTTTTCTATCATACACCACATTTACTTTCACCCGATGTTCGCTGCCTCTACACCACGGGGCACTTCAATACCAGTGCTTACAGCACAAGGATGTACGTGAATCCATCGTAGTGCTTCTCTCCAACTGTCGCGATTGTCGTGGCCTCCACACCCTCATCTTCCTTGATGGCTTGCAGCAGCTGGCGGACGCCAATGACATCAGGCGTGTTAATCTCTGGATCGGCTGTGCGACCATTTCGTACGACGTTGTCGACAATCTAGACTCGTTTGGTCAACATTCTGGAGGCCGACATGTGAAGCATGTCAAGATCGACGACTTACGATGACAGTTCCCGACTTGGACAGCCTTCTGGCCTCCTTGTAGTAAAGAGCGTTTGATTCCTTGTCTGCGTCGATGAAGACCAGATCGAAGGGCTCTGTTTGCAACTTGGGAAGTGTCTCGGTTGCCGAGCCTACAATAATCTCAATCTTGGACGCAACGCCGGCATACTCGAAGTTGGCTTTGGCGACCTGAGGAGTAGGAGCGTGGTTAGTTTGTAATTCACTAGCGAGACGCAATTGTGTGGGAGACGAGGGTTTGACGTGCGAAAGGTCTCGGTACGTACGTCTGCGTGCTTCTGGGAGAGCTCAGCGGTGATAACTTTCCCATCTGCAGGAAGGGCGCGTGCAAGCCAGATGCTCGAGTAACCCCCGAGAGTTCCCACCTCCAACACTCTCTTCGCCTTGATCGTCTTTGCGACGAGGTTCAGGTACTTGCCCTGGGCCGCGCTCACGGCAATGTGTGGCAGGCCATTCTCGTCGCTAGACTTGAGGGCGTGGGCAAGCGCATCATCGGGCTTGAGTAAGAACGAGTTGTGGTAGCTGTCGCTTCGGACCCAGTTCTCTTGGTCGCTCAGAGTGGTGGCAGACATTATGGGGGTGATGAAGGCGGGAATAGGACTGAAGGTACAGGTGAGGGGGATGAGTATGTTTATTGTCGTCCTACTTGTCGTCATTTATATGTCGGATGTCTAGACCGCCGCCCTATAGTCACGTACACCTCGCGATTGCGTGGGGAGCAAGGCACGCACGCCGTGGCTATCCGTTATCACAGAGCCGGTAACCGTGCGTCATCTTATCTGATAATTCGCTGACTCTTGATCACTGCGCACTGCGTCGATCAACGCTTGTCAGGTGCGATCCGTCGCACAATGTATTACGGCCGAGGCTCGTATACCTACAAAAGGCATAATACGAGTGAATTACGTTGAAAGTGGCACCAAAACATGACTCGAACCTCGACGATGGTGGTTTTTCTTTGGGGAACGAGTTGATCGCAGCTCCCCTCCACGAGCTGCTAACCGAAGCGGTATGCATACCGCTCCTGACTCAGGTTCATTCAGTTGTGTCTTAGGGCTATTTTCGGTACTGCCAAGCTCAGCACAGGGGTGGCGGCATCGCTTCAAGGAAGAATACAATCAATGACACAGAAGCACAAAACACTCTGACTCAGACATAATTCTTCTGTACTACCTGCTGACACCATACTCCTGCTTAGAAATCGCAATCATAACTTCTCCAAGCGAGGACCGGTATATCAATTTGATTCTTTAAGATGTACTCTATTTTGCTGAACGCCTAGTGCTTAATCACCATAGAAGATAGGAGACTCCTACGCTTGCCTGACGCTATGTGAGCTCCTTTCACGTCACTCATGATCACAGCAGCTTGTCGTACAATTGACCCAAGGTTTATGATCATAAGATCACAGCAGACTCCAACTCTACATTTATATTCGTCGCAAAACAGAGTCCAAGGTAAGTCATAGAGAAGCCCATTAGTAGAATCCAGTAAGTATAGATACAGATAGCGTGATGTCCAAGGACAGAAACATATGTAATAAAGAAGCTGGGAGAAGAACTAGGATACTATCAGTACAACCCTCGACAGCTGAGGACATTAGCTAGCGTGCACTCACCCAGAGCCTCTGCGTCTCTTCCCGGAGCCCTGAATCGATAACAGTTGTCATATAATGATTTACCGCCTGTGTTACATACCAAACATTCCAAGTAACTCGTCAGCATAGACATCAAAGTCATGAGAGAAGGGTACTTACAGCAAGCTCAACGTAACATCGCCATGAACTTTCGCCTTCAATTCGACCGCAACATCCAGGTTCAAATCAAGCCTTAGTTTTAGCGGCTTGCTATCGTCGTCTTGCTTTCCCCCTCCGCCCTGGCCGGCGACCTGGTTCGCCGTCTTTCCAGCAGTATCGACGGCCCCCTGGCCCGTCCTCGCAACCTCCTGGCCAGTACCTTCGACTTCCTCAATGCCTGGTAATCCTCCCTGCTGTCCCTGGCCGCGACGGTTCTTGCCACGTCTGTTCCGGTTCTGCGGGGGACGAGGGCCTTGGGAAGCTGATGCACCTCTGATGTTCTGAGGTTGTGGCGACTCAGACTCGCTGTCTGAATTCGAAACGGATACGCTGCTCCGGGGAGTTGCGCTGCGTCCACGACGACGAGAAGCAGATGCATGACGAGAGGCGGATGCGTGACGGGAGGCTGAAGGATGGCGGGAAGCGGAGGCTTGGCGAGAACCGACTTCGCCCTGGGGAGGTGGAGAGGGCGGGCGTGAGTGCTCGTTATCGGACATGGCTCTTTGTTTAGATGGCGTAGAGTGTTAATGTCGTGTAAGTCGTCAAAAGATAGTCGTAAGTAGGAATTTCGTCGTAAACTTCGAGGCCTTGTGCGTTTGGTAAAGAATTCAGGGGAAGTTGGAGGCGGACTGATATATACTCTGAACATGGGCGTTCGGAGAATACATGCTGTTGAACATTCGAGCACAGTGGGTATGTTTTGACTGGCTTGGAGCGGGTATGTGGTGTGAGCCTCGTGTTGTTCCTGGCTGAGCGCTATAGAGTGGGTACTTGGTGGGTAGCCTGTGGAAAATCTGTGGTGTCGTAAGCGCAGCATAGGAACCTCAACAATGTCATTGTACATGCAAGTAATTCGAAAGTGTGGGGCAAGCAGTGCTGAGCAACGTACCGGCAACCTACGTGGTGTTTTCATCGTACCCACTCACACATGCACGTGTACCATACAGGTTGGCGTACGATTTTAGACCAACACTTTTCGAAGATGCCTTGACTGTAACGCAGAGAATTCGACTATGCATACTGTAGACACCAGATGGTGGTCGCAGTTTAAGAATGGTGTCATATTGGCGCCCGTGTATCAGGCGTGATTCATAACGATTTATGTATACAGAAGATCTCTTTATTACAGAGTAAAAACACAGTCTCATCTTGCATCAGGGACATTCACAGTCACTGGCCTGTTTACTGCTGGCAATACAAAATACTTAGCGTGGCGTTCCTTATCCAAGTTGCGTAGCAAAATTGCGGCCCTACATCACGGTCTCGGAAATTCGATAGGATGCGGGGACGAAAGATCGAACGTCTCGGTCAAGTCATAGTCAAGATATGGGGAACGTCTGAGCGCTGAGGGGGTAGAGGGGGTGTATTATATCATCGAGGTCAGCCTGGCTGTATTGCCCGGAAAGGCAGGCGAGAACGCCACAAAGTTGCTTCTGAGCGCTAGGAGAAAACGATCGAAATGATCGAAAACCGAGTCAAGATGTTTCTCCTGCCACAATCTGTCATCGATGTCATCTCTTACAAGTCAAAGTTTAAATTCCTTTGCTTTCTCTGATAATAATTTGTTATAATGGACTTCACACTTATTACTTTCTGCGATTTATCAGTGACGCGTTTTGCTGCATTGTTATCTTTCGTCAAGGCAGGTTCGATACACACTGTCCCCTCGCCCTTGAGCCTGGTTCTCCGTCCGGTCGGCGAGCTCGAGTCGGTCAAAAAAGGTTGTTCAAGAATGCGATATTTGAATCCGGCATCCGCAGTTTTTCCATAGGAACATTCCTCGATCGATACGCCCGGGGAAATTGGAATTGCAATTGGAAGGCATCCTCTTTGCTAACCTTCCACGACTCTTTCGATACAACGATCCACAGTGTACATACGCCTGCAAAATATACGGCGTAGTTTTGAGAGTATGCAGTCATTTCATGTTGAAAAAAAGTTTAATTTTGTCTGAACTCGAGGCTACCGAGTGAGCGGGCCTCTTGCCCGCCCACCCGCTGCCATCCCTTAACGGGAAGTTCTGCAATTTCGCCGTCGTCGACCTGGGCCTCACAGGAGCTACGAACGTTGCTTTTAGTCTGGCATGTGGAAAGCAGAGAGCACCAAGTTCCAGGTTAGGTTCAGTATGACTACTCTGTGGTAACTTAAGGATACTCATCCAAGTCATTACATCCAGGTTGTTTTTGACGCTATCGATCTGCTGAGCATATATGTCTCTGCGATGGTTTCGCACGGAGATCCATACCGCAGGTTCTGGAAGCTCAGGAACACGGATCATAGAGCTTCGGGCACGGGGACATCTGACCAGGTGGTAAGGCCTTCCGATGCCACCATTCAATGCAGTGTTGTACGTGAGTTGTTCTCAGGTCGATCAAACGTATTGCGCTTTCCTATATTGAACGTGATAAAAAGTGAAGTCTTGGCTGACACAGCTATGTCGTCGGGAAGCAAGGACGTACAGCATCCAGAAACCTCCTTATCAGCAATCTCAGGACTGGAGCTGGTTGAGCCAGGAACTTCATCCTCTCGCCACCGAACCGACCAGCCTAGTACAGAACTTGCGTGGCGCTGAAGATAGCACTCAGACTTGGCTCCGTGATGCAGATCAAAAAAGAGTGCTCTCACGCCTAAAATGCACGTAGAAATGNCGTGCAGGATGTTTTCAATTGATACTGCACCGCTGTGCCAAAGCTCCGCGATGTACGCTTCTCAGGTTCCGTTCCTGAGGTTATCTGCATCTGACGCCACTGCATATAAAGTGCTGCTCGAACGTGTCCGTGCCAACTGACGAAGGCATCCTTTCTCCTCCCACTTCGTGCATACGTCTGAGGGTCTCCCTGGGTTCAGTCACCAGTCCCTCTGTCCATCATGTCGACTTCCAAGGAATACGACCAGGAGAAGTGCATCGCGACAGACCAGTATGTCGCGACAGACAAGGAGTCTTCCGACGTCGCGAGTGAGCATCTGCGGCAGGAGCTGCAGGAGGGATTGTATCGCAAGGAGGAGCTCCTCGATCCCAACCACGATGAGACTCTCCAGCGAGGATTGTCTGCGCGTCAGATTTCCATGATTGCGGTGGGTGACGCCATATGTTCTCATCCGCACATTTTTCGTATATTGATCAAGCGCGTCCTATAGCTCGGTGGCGCAGTAGGGACGGGCTTGATCATTGGCTCTGGTACTGCTCTGGTCCGCGGAGGGCCCTTGGGTCTATTCTTAGGGTACAGCTTCATGGGCACGGTTTGTTACATGGTATGAGAAATCTTCTGTGATATTGGTTTCGCGATAGCTTACCAGGATGTTGCAGGTATTGGTCGCGCTTGCTGAAATGAGCGCGTACCTCCCGCACAAGAAGGGATTCGCGGGTTACGCCACACGTTTCGTAGACCCGGCGTTCGGTTTCGCATTGGGATGGAACTACCTTTTCAAGTATACCTCCCCCGATCCCAGTGCGCCGTGGATGTCATACTGACAATTACCAAAGGTATTTGATCGTTACGCCGAACAACGTTAATGCGGCTGGTGTGGTAATTCAATACTGGACTCAACATGTGCACATAGCGGTATGGATGGGTACGTTGAACCGTTTATGCGTGATATAACCTGTGGCTTATGAGTATTTTCAGTGATATTCATCCTGTTCAGTAGGTGTCCAGTATATATGGTTTGATGAATCTCTTCTAATGAACCTGTGCAGTTTTCGTTGTAAACATGCTGGGTGTCCGTGTCTTCGGAGAGCTCGAGTTCTGGTTCAGTAGCATCAAGGTCATCACCCTCATCGGCCTCATCCTCATGGGCATCATCATCGACCTCGGAGGCAATCCACGCCACGACCGCATCGGCTTCCGCTACTGGCGCGACGAATATGGCCCCATGGGTACCTACCTCCTCAGCAGAGTACACAACAAGCATTTGGCCATCTTCTTAGGCTTCTGGAGCACTCTGACGAACGCCCTGTTTGCGTTCATTGGTACGGAGCTTATAGGTGTCACTGTTGGTGAGGCGCAGAACCCATCCAAGACTATCCCGTCTGCCATCCGTAGGACCTTCTGGCGTATTGTGATATTCTACATTGGTGGCGTTTTCGTCATCGGCCTAATCGTACCGAGCACGAGCGACGCTATATTTGTGGCAAACAAGTCCAAAGCTGGCGCAGCTGCCTCTCCTTTCGTCGTTGGTAAGTCGGAATTGATACCACGAATATGCGTTTTTCTCACGACACGATGTCTTTGTTAGCTACTACTCTTGCTGGTATAAAAACTTTGGATCACATTATCAACGCCTGCATCCTGCTGTTCGTTCTCAGTGCGGCTAACTCTGATCTGTATATTGGTTCGCGTACTCTGTACGGTCTAGCCGCCGAAGGAAAGGCACCACGTATCTTTGCAAAGGTTAACCGTATGGGTGTTCCCTACATGGCCCTGATACTGTGCACACTCTTCTGCGGACTGGTGTTCTTGAA
>JAXQGX010000920.1:0-10771 GCA_037040455.1 Irpex sp. P115-07
CACAAGCTCCCTCCCCTCATCCACCATATCCCCCTTCGCACACCCAACACTACTAACCACCCCATCACACGTCGCCCTCAACACCATCTCCGTCTTCATACTCTCCAACACAACCACCGCATCCCCCTTCTTCACCCGATCTCCCTCCTTTACCGGCACATTCACCACCAAACTCGGCATCGGGGCTTTCAGCGCGCCCTTGTGCGCGTTCAGGACATCTCCGCCGAGGGAGAGGAGCCATTTGGGCGAGGGGAGTACGAGTGTGGTTTTGAGCCCGTTGTGGAAGACGTGCAGACGTTCCATTGTGTGTGAGGAGCTGGACGCGGGGAGGGCTGGAGGAGGGGGCTGGGATACAACTGTCGTGCGGAGGGAGACCGCGTCGAGTGTAGATGTGACGGTGGTTGGGGTGGACAGTTGTCCGGACACTGAGGAGAAAGTCCGTTCGTAGTCGGCTCCTTTGACTGTGACGTCGAATCGTCCGCTGGGAAGGGCCTTTACGTGTACCGTGACGGGTGGTATAGACGAGTCCTCGGTTGAGAGCGTAATAATGCGCTCGTAAGTATCGCCACCGAACCGTCTCGAGGGCAAGGACGTCCAAGGAGTCGCGCCAACCTTCGGTGCCTTTGGCTGGTCACGAAGGACGACGTACAACGCAGCTTGCGCGAGCACTTCAGCCGCTGGGGCAGGCAGAACCGGGAACAAGTCATCGAAATGTTTCTATATACTTAAGTCAGCTTTCTCCCTGAAGACTTTAACTTCGGTACACTCACGCGAATGAACCCAGTCTCGACTTCCGCGTCCACAAACGCGCGGTTCCCCGCCAACGTCCGCAAAAACTCCACATTCGTCGATACACCGACCACCTGATACTTATCCAACGCTCCTCTTAACAACCTCAACGCCTCCGTCCGGTCCCTGCCATGCACGACCAACTTAGCGATCATCGGATCGTAGAACACCCCAATCTGCGCTCCTTGGCCGAACCCCTGCTCGAGCCTCAACGACGGCTCTACGTCAACGTCCGTCTCCACCGTACGCGCGAGAGCCGCTACGGACGAAGACGGCGCTGGGACGGCTGGGGCGAAGGTATGTGTTGGTTCGGGGGTGGAGAGGAAGAGGAGGGGACCAGAGTCGGGGAGGAACTGGTTGCGAGGGTTCTCGGCGTATATGCGTGCTTCGAAGGCGTGGCCGACGAGTGGGATGGAGGATTGGGGGAGAGGGAGGGGGTTGCCGGCTGCGACTTGGAGCTGCCACTCGACGAGGTCTAAGCCTGTGATCATTTCCGTCACTGGGTGTTCGACTTGTAGTCGCGTGTTCCTATAGAGCGCGTTCAACTTCAATATATGATTGAACCAATTAGATGGCTTACATTTCCATGAAATAGAACTTGTCGGTGTCGTTGTCGAATATGAATTCGACTGTCCCAGCGCCGACGTAATTCACCGCTTTCGCGGCATCGATAGCTTTCTGACACAAATCCTCCCGCATCTCAGGTGACAACCCAGGTGCAGGTGCCTCCTCAATTATCTTCTGGTTTCGTCGTTGAACAGAGCAGTCTCGCTCCCACAAAGCCACACAGTCTCCGAGTGTATCCGCGAACACCTGGACTTCGACATGCCTCGGACGCTCGATGTACTTCTCGACCAACACATCGCTGTTACCGAACGACTTCTCTGCTTCTCGTCGTGCGGATTCCAGTGCGCCTAGGAATTGGTCTTCGGACTCGACGGTACGCATGCCCTTACCGCCTCCACCATGTACGGCCTTGATGAGCACCGGATAACCTACACGAATCTCGTTTAGCCGCAGCTTCGAAAGACAAGCTGATGGTACTGACCAATTTCTGAGGCCTTGCCTTTCAGAAACTCAGGATCCTGATTGGACCCGTGGTACCCGGGAACGACAGGTACACCGGCAGCTGCAGTCGACGGTAAGCTTATAACGTAGCAGCGAAGGAAAGACTTTCACGTACCCTCCATGATAGCCTTTGACTCGCTGAATAAACGTAAGCATGCGATCGCCTACGACGCTTGATGAACGAACCTTTTAGAGCCCATACTAACGATGGCGCTCGCTGGAGGGCCGATGAATACTATGCCCTCCTTTGCGAGTTGTTCTGCGAACTTGGCGTTCTCGCTCAAGAATCCGTACCCCGGGTGGACTGCCTGTGGAGTCGTCAAGTTGTGCAAGGCATGATCAATATATTGTGCATACCTGAGCTCCGCTTCGATGGCAAACGTCAATTATTTTGTCCATGCGAAGCTGGTATGACGGTTAGTGGGATGCCTCGCTGGGCGGTATGCGCAGACCTACATAGCTTTCCGCCGAAGGTGCAGGGCCTATGCAATACGCTTCGTCTGCCTACTTTGACGTATTCAGCGTCACGAGATATAGGTGAAAGCAGAATGTACACACCAGTTTAACGTGCATGGAGTCAGCGTCGACTTCGCTGTACACCGCGACAGTCTTGATTCCGATTTTCTTGGCCGTCCGGATCACACGGCATGCTATTTCTCCTCTACAATTCGCGGTGAGCACCAGAATATGCGCATTTATGCAGTCGACGTCCATACCTGTTGGCGATGAGGATCTTGTCGAAATGAGGTTTGCGGTCAAAGCTAGGAAGTGTATCTGTGTAGTCATGAGCTCATTATATTGAAGAGAAAGCACGAGGAAAGAGCTCACTGGTCGCAGTCGCAAACTGTCGTATAGAATGCGGCCGCACAGATGTGGATGCCCGACTCTGCGCTGTAGGCGACACTCTCGCCGTTGTTGAGAGCGTGCGGCGTTGAATCACGTTCACTCGACGCGAGCCACTGGCCGCTGCCTGAGCACGGTTGGACCCGGCTATGCGCGGAAGAGGTCGGGCGTTGACCGAGCGTTGCAGCATATCTTCTGAGTCGGTTCAGAGGTCGTTGGTCGAGTTGTGGAGAGGAAGAAAGAGGATGAGGAGGATGAGATGGAGGTCATGCTCACCGCGCTCGGCTGGATCATCCAATGCGGGGAAATCAGCGTCTACCACCCAACAACGGATCAACGCATTGCTCGGCCCGTAAAACCAAGCAGATTATTGGTTCCACCCGTCGGTGCCGTACTAATGGGGTCAATAATCCTGGTTTACCTCGATACACCCAGCAGACGCAGGTCGTCCGCCTACTTATGCTCGTTGTAGTCCTCGTAAGTTCCCATATTCTAACATGTAGTCTCCATCATCTAAAGTTTATCTAAGGCGGATTAACCACATTCCTACTTAAGAAAGGCGCACCATACCATCAATATTGCTCCCAGTACTCAAACGACCTCCCAGCCTCTCACAGGTACTGCCATGCACCCAGTACTTACAGGCGTCCTCGCACTTCCTCTAGAAGTAGTCGAGGATATCCTCGTCTTCCTTGCCACAGAGCGCGACTTCACTACCATCTCATCCTTCGCACAAACATGCCGTCGTCTGCGCCAATTTGTCTACGATCCCAACGACAATCACCTTTGGCACCGCATATTTCTCACCACCTTCGACGACCCATTCGCCAGTTCTGGGGATAAAGAAGGTTGGTGGATATCCCCTATGTGTATGCCATTGCTAAATACTTGCCGGACCAGGGGCTCGCCGCGCTCTCGACTGGGGAGAAGAAACAAGAAACCGTGTTCGCGCCTCTATAATGCTCACGCCTCGAACCACAGACTCGTTACCGGATCCACGTACTCTGCGACATCATCTTCGCTCAGAAGAGCGCTCGCACGGTATTCAAGTAGATGTGTCTAAAGACTACACTTGGCCGCTTCAAACTATTCTGTCCGTGTTCGAAACCCTCGCTCCCCTTCCTCACTCCTCAGCACTTTCCAGCCAAGACCCCATGGAGCCAAGACATTCTTTCACTCGAGACATGTCCCTCGTTGAAGCAGACGAACGCTCGCCTCTCGCTCCCCCCAAACTCTCAGGTGAATGGGGAAAGTATTTCTCAAGAAGCGTCTTCTGGTTGCATTCTGTTATCACCCGCGGCCTACCCCTCATCCTTCCCTGCCGCTACGCACACAGCAGGCTCGACAAAGCATGGATACACAGCGACGAGTCGCGCGCCCTGCATAAGCTCGTAGCGCTATGTGGGTTCGAGATACTACTGAACACACATCCAGACGGGCCCGCGGAAGGATACAACTGGCGGTGGAAGTACAAGGACAGGTTTCAGTGGCCTCGATTGAAGAAGGAAGGGCGCCGGGAACTCATCAAGCGGTTGTGCCAGGCGAGGGTCTTCCAAATGGACTATCCATCCGTACGACGGTGTTGGGGGCCTTTCTTGCCTGTGGAATCGCATCCTAAAGACGAAGGTTCAGCGAGGGTACCGGTGCCATCTTCTTCGTATTCGGACGATGACGACGAGTACCAGCCTTCGATCGAGCGAAGAAGCTACGAGCCCTCTGCGGACAAGGTCTATCCGGATTGGGTGCACCTGTCTGCCATTCGCGTTGTGGTTGAAAGCTGCTTACGCTCGGACGACGTGTTCCACGACATTCTCGCGCCTTTGACTGGATGGAGTGCGTTGCGGCCGGGGTTTTGGGTGCCACCGTATAACGAAGATCCTGAGCGACCACTGAGTAATCCAGCGTCGCTGTACGAACGAGACTGGGCCGGTGTCGAAGGTATTTGGCAGTGCGTGTTGACTACCTCTCTCTTTCTCTCTTCAAACAGCCCTGATACTTCGACAGACGCTGTGTTGTGTGGCTCGATTACGACAACCTCGTCAGTGAGTAAACCGCTTCTCCCCTGCACACCCTCACTAAACCACAACCCCTCACACTCCTCACCCAACCTCGCCTCCTCGCCCCTCGCAGCGCAAAACGTGAGTATCGAAGATCTCTCGCTCCCTCTGGGTGCTCTCTCACGCAAAATTAGTACGTCGAATTCGGAAGCAACATCGAGCCGATAGATGAAGTCGTTCTCATAGTACCCCTCACGATGAAGATCACCGGATACGCACCGTCGACGATCCCCGGGCACGAGCGCACGCCCGACATTTATTTTGAAGGCGAGATGGGCGGCGCGTTGTGGGATTTGGAGCACGATACGAGGAGGATACATGGGACGGTGAGTGTGATTGCGGATGGGAGTGTGAGGTGGAGTACGGTGAGTTGTTCTATGGCCTGGTCGGGTGAGAGGGTTGTGTGCTGATTATGTGTGATAGTATTCGTCCCCTGCGGGCGATCCGGAAGATGACGAATGGTCGAGTGAAGGTGTCCAGCTCGGCGGGATCGGTTCGCGGTGCGGGATTTTGGGGTTGTGGACGGGTGCGTCGCACGATCAACGTGGAGAACCTATAGGTACGCTGCGCCATGCCATACTTCGCGGAATTGACTCAACTAGAACTCTTTAGGTGCTTGGTGGCAATGGAGAGTGGTTTAAGTAAACGCGGTCCTTGACTTTCACGGGAATAGGTTTGGCGGGTTTATTTTAGTTTGATTATTGGGATTCGGGGGTTATTTCCGTACTGCAATTCCTCTTCAATTGGGCTGGTTAGAAATACAATCTAGACTTGGATCTACCATTTTATATTGTTTAGACAGTCACTCGAGAGACGAATAAAATATCACCAACTCTACTAGTAAGATACTCAGGTCCGAGTAAAGAGAGCTCGTAAACACCGTCACTGACACCTCTGAGCCGAAGCACTCTCCAAATTAGGCAGTAATAAGAGAAGTCGTCCACCATTGCCCAGATGCCACTGACAGGTTGTCGCACTTTGTCTTTGCGCCTGAATTCGAAGAATACTTATCTCTCGGATATGCGGAGATTACGCTCCGTAATCACCGCACTCGCCTGATGATCCGGTGGGCGACAACTCAGATCCATCCATCCACTGCGAGATCACATTCATATGCAACTTCAGTCTCGCATTGCCACTCAATTCACTCTGGCTTGCATCGCCACAACATACATAGCCTGAGTGCCTCATTTTTATCTCACTCAGCGTAGGCTATTACAAAGATGGCGACGGCAGGCCCAGGAGGCTCGTCGTCAGACGTGCTGGACCAGATATTCGCCGGGCTGAAGAGCAAGAGTGGGGAGACAAGAGTGGCGAGTGCGTTGGAGTTGCAGCGTTATGTGCGTGATACTGACCCTTTTAAGATGTACTGTGGTGATGCTGACTTTATGTTACATGCTTTACTGATAGGTCGCGAATATTGTGTCGGAGACGACGTCTGACGCTGCGGCTAAGCAGTGGGACGATAATATCAACAGAAGGCTGTTCGATTTGGTGCATAGCCAGGCGAACTATGAGAAGCTGGGTGGGATATTGGCTATTGGTGAGTTTTGTAGTTGGAACACTTTTGACATGTGAGCTCAGACATTTGAACTCGTACGGCTAGATTATCTACTTCCAGTTAATGGAGACGGCGAAGGCAACCTCGAATCAAAACAAAACCTCTTCCGTTTCTTCAACTACGCCAAATCCCTGCTCCCAAACCCCGATGTCAACGTCATGCTCGCCGCGTCCAAGACCCTCGGCAAAATCTCCCGCATAGGCGGCGCGGCGTTCGGTGAGCGGTTCATGGACTACGAGGTCCAAGCTGCCATCGAGCTCCTCTCCGGTGGCGGTGGTTCCTCGTCTTCGTCCTCGTCGTCATCTTCCGCAGCGGATATGTCCCGTCATGCCGGGGTGCTCATCCTGAAGGAACTCGCGCGTAACAATCCCGTACATTTCCACGGTCACATCGGACTAGTGTTTGAGAAGATCCTCGTACCTCTCAGAGACCCCCGTGTCATGGTGCGAGAGAGCGCCGCAGAGCTCCTTGCTGCGTGCCTTTCTATTGTCACGCAGAGGGAGAGACAACCGAGAGACAATGGTAACAACCCGTATTTGCGCAAGATACTCGCTGATGCGCAGAATGGTCTGAAGACGACCCAGCCGCCGGAAGTCATACACGGGAGTCTACTGACTTATCGCGAACTGTTGCTTCGCGGTGGAATGGTACGCGAAGAGTTTCTTTGAGAGTCTCAAATGCTGACAAGGAGCTGGGGTTTATTACTTGCTTCAGTTCATGGGCGACACGTTCCTCGACGCTGCAGAGCAGATCCTGGCGTTCAAGACACACCGAGACGCGCATGTGCGGAAGATGGTCATTACACTAATCCCAACGCTTGCTGCGTATGACACGCAGACGTTTGCGGAACATCATCTGCACAAGGCTATGGCGCATCTGCTGGGCATGTTGGACAAGCCGGCTGAGCGGAGTTTCGGTAAGTAAACCACCTTTCGTTTCATGATTATCGAGTCTCTAATGTGACTGGTATAGCGTTCGTTGCTATCGGTCATGTAGCTATCGCTGTCGGCAGCGAGATGAAGCCCTTCTTGGACGCCATCATGTCCCACATCAAACAAGGACTGCAGATGCATGGGTAAGTTCGCAATAACCTGTCGGATTAACTTCCAGGATTCACTCATTGTGCAGGAAAAAGAACGCGCCATCTGAAGAGCCCATGTTCCAGTGTATCGGCATGTTGGCGTCTGCAGTGGGACCAAACTTGACGAAGCTGCTGCACGACCAGTTGGACCTGATGTTCGACTGCGAATTAAGCGAGCCTCTGCACAATGCCCTTGCCGCCATTGCGAAGCATATTCCACCGTTGCTCAAGACAATTCAGGGTATGTCGAATCTGGTTCTCCGTGGTGATGTGACTGATACGGCCCAGAACGTCTGTTGGACATGCTCTCGGGCATCTTAAGCGGAAAGGGCTACAAGCCACTTGGAGCACCGCCTAACGCCATTCTCAGGACTGAGTCCTCTGGAACCACTATTTCTATCGCCAGGGATCATAGTGCCATTGAGGTATGCAACTTGCAGTCAGAGTGCGATTAAATACTCATAGGACCACTTTACGGCTGCTTCAGGGAGCCGCTGCTACACATAGACCCGAAATCATTATCCTTGCCTTGTCAGTTCTGGGGAGTTTTGATTTCAGCGGTATTGTTGATCCAACGTTCTTCTTTACTCGTTGCTCGTACTGACAACGCAACACAGGTCATGTCTTGAACGAATTTGTTGCAGACAACGCGCTACCTTATCTCGAGGACGATAACCCCCAGATACGTCTTGCGGCTGCACTCACGTGTTGCAACCTCTTCAATCAGGATCCGATTTGCTATCAAGCGAGCAATCATGCTACTGAGCTTGTTGGAGATTTTATTGACAAGCTTCTCACAGTCGGCATCGCTGACCCAGGTGCGTAGAGCCACAAGACGCACATTCACATTAGATATCCTAACAAGGCCTAATGTTATTAGAATCGAGCATTCGTCATGCGGTTCTCTCATCTTTGCATGAGCGTTTCGACAAGCATCTAGCCCAAGCGGAAAATGTCCGGTCACTGTTCATCGCGCTCAACGATGAGGCCTTTGAAAATCGCCTTGCCGCTGTGTCACTCATTGGCCGACTTTCTGCGCACAACCCCGCCTATGTTATGCCTAATTTGAGGAAGACTTTGATACAGCTTCTCACTGAGCTCGAATATAGCACCGTGACGTACGTTCTCGTATCTATTATCTCACTTGGCGTAGTTGACGTGTTTTATAGGCGCAACCGAGAACAGTGTACCCGGTTGCTTACCAGGCTCGTCAGCGCGACTCAGCGACTCATCAAGCCCTACGCCATCCCGATCATGCGCTTACTACTGCAGAAGGCCTCTGATAGCAATGCCACTGTGGCAGCCAACGTAATCATGTGTTTAGGCGAGCTCGCGACCGTTGGTGGTGAGGATGTCCTCCCGCATGTTCCGGAGCTCATGGAGGTCGTGATCACCCGACTGTCCGACTCCGCCGTCGTCAAGCGAGATGCCGCATTGCACACCCTCGGACAAGTCTGTTCGAGTACGGGATACGTCATAACACCCCTGGTGGATTACCCACAATTACTACCAGTCCTGAGTAGAATTCTCCGAACTGAAACAAACCAGAGCGTCAAGAGGGAAGTAATCAAGGTACTGGGTATTCTGGGTGCACTCGATCCATACCGACGAAAGGTAAGTCAACCCCCCTGTTTAATTCGTGCGCTTTTGGAAGCTCAGCCTATATTTGCATTTACTCTAATGACTGAACTATCCTTGTTTCCAGAGCAAACCGGAAGAGGAAGCTGCAACTGAGCTGGCAGACGCCACGCTGACGAACACCGTTGCTTCCAAGACTCTAGCTGGCCCAGGATCGTCACCAGATGACTATTACCAAACGGTCGCCATCAACGTTCTATTGGGCATCCTCCATGACCAGTCTCAAACAATCCAGCACCACAAGGCTATCGAAGCGATCATGTCGATCTTCAAGACGCAAGGTTTGAAATGCGTATCGTTCTTACCCCAAGTAGGCTATTCTCATATTCTATAGAGCATATTGCTGATACGAGTGTGCGATTTCATAGATTATACCAGCTTTCACGGAGGTAGTTCAAGCATCCGGCGCTCGCACTCAGGTGTTCTACCTTGAGCAGCTCGCCATCCTTGTCAGTATCATCAAACAACATGTGCGGATGCACACAGGTATTATCTTCAAGCTAGTCCAAGACAAGTGGGACAATGTTTCGTTGCAGTTGCCCCTTGTTTCGTTGGTCGAGTCGTTAGGGAGGGCCCTCGATGCCGAGTTCAAGCCGTACCTTCCTATGATTCTACCTCATCTATTGAAGGCGTTCGACGGAGAGCTCAACGATAAGACCGCGAGCACGCAAAGGAAAATCCTCGAAGCCTTCCAAACATTTGGCACGAACATCGAAGAGTATTTACAGCTAGTCATCCCGGTGATCGTAAAGACATACGAACGACCTGATGCTGCGATGTCTCTTCGAAAGACCGCAGCTCAAACCATTGAGAGTCTGACGAGACGAGTCAACTTTTCAGATCACGCCTCACGGATCGTCTTGTCCTTAACTCGTGCACTCAACTGCCAGTCTCACGAGCTGAAAATGGCCGTTATGGATACTCTTTCCGCTTTGGTGATACAGCTGGGTTCTGACTTTGCAGTATTCATTCCCACTGTCGAGAAGGTGAGCAATGAGCAACATAGGCCAGGTACGCATATTGTGTTGCTAACGCATGAGTCTCGTTCGCAGGCCCTGCGTAAGAACCGTGTTTCCCATGCAAAGTACAGCAACCTTATCACGAAGCTACTCGATGGCGAGCGGCTACCTCAAGACTCCTCTGCGTTGGATCTTCTGTACGAGATATGCACTCTGCCCAGCATTTCCCCATTGACACCCGGCTAGGAATACTGACGGTACCAAGTCCACGGAGTACTCGGCTCCAGCGGAAGCGACGAAGATGGTGGTGAACCAACAGCACTTGAAGCAAGCTTGGGATATATCCCAGGTCGCGACCAAAGAAGACTGGGATGAATGGATGCTGCGCCTCTCCGTAGAGTTCATGAGGGAATCTCCGTCCCATGCGCTCCGGGCTTGTATGAGCTTAGTTGATGCTCACACTCCTCTCGCGCGTGAGCTGTTCAACGCTGCCTTCTTGTCGTGTTGGACGGAGTTGTACGATCAGTATCAAGTGTGTATTACCTCGCCTATCAGTTATGTGCGCTGACATTGGTTTATAGGAAGACTTAGTTCGTTCGATTGAATACGCCTTGACATCACCTATAGCCCCTGCAGATCTTGTTTATCGTCTGTTGAGCCTAGCCGAATTTATGGAACACGAGGAGAAGACTTTACCGATCGAGAATCGCACCTTAGGAAATGTATCAGAGAAATTCCACGCATATGCCAAGGCTCTGCACTACAAGGAGCTCGA
>JAXQGX010000921.1:0-10767 GCA_037040455.1 Irpex sp. P115-07
TGTGACGGATAGTGGAACTTCTCACAGGCGAGTGGCTAAAGGGCTCTTATTTTTCGAATTTTCTTTTCTTTTTTCTTTCTTTCTTTCCTCGTCGTGCCCCTCCGTTCGCCACTTCTGCCTGGATGGCAGAGGCTCGGAGTCTCCCGCCGAGGAGCGCGTCGTCCGCGACCACGTGCCAGCGGGCGGACTCGCCATACTCCTTTTGTTTACGTTTGTGTGTATGTACATGAGTTTCGCGCGTGTAAGTTAGATTATTACTCGCTACCTAGGACGGAATCATCATCTTCTTTTCCCCCAACTTCTTGCCTTGTCTGCTACGGCCGACCGAGGCGACTGGGTGATTCAAGAAGCCTAGCGTGAGATCGTCGTTCGTCGACGACTCCCGCAGCCGACGTGATCAGGCACGCCGGACCTTTACTTCTCGTTCGTAGACGAATCGAGGAGACACCATTGTTCTCGCGGTCGCTGACAGCAACGGACGGAATTACCCGCTTGCGTGGCTCCATCGCGAGTCACAAAGGTGGACATTGTGGGATTCTGTCCGACTTCAGCCGCCGCTCATCGTTATTCGCGAAGCTGAGAGGCCGCGATAACGCTCTACTTGTCCCTTATCGCGTGGAATGGAAGATAACCCCCGACGCAGCTCCCGATTACAAGGCGATAAAGCGATATCACTCGTTCTTCCTCCCGCGCGCAAACCACGAGCCAAGCCGGCGAACACTCAAACAACGATGCCGCCTGCAACCGTACAGTCTGAAGGACCGTCTTCGTCGACGGGTCCACAGCAGCAGTCACCACAGACGGCGTCGCGCAGCCTGCCCGGATCTTACTCACAAGACCAATCGTTCCTCAACTCGAGAAGCTTTATAGCTCCCCCTCCAACAGAGGCATCGGAGCTGAGTCCGCTTTCTACGGCTACCGTGACACAGAACACCATCCTTCCCCCTCCATCGCATTCGACCCATACGGAGACGAGAAGCGAGGAACAAATTCGCGCTCTGAAGGAGGATCTGGATCGACTCTCGGGAGACGAAGAGGAAGAGGAACAAAAGGTGAAGATAGACGAGTTATACAAGTATTATCTAACAAAGCCTACCCCCGAGCTGTCCCTCGCCAACGCAGTTCATAAGCTCCTAGCGCACCAAGCTCTCACGGCTCATGACATCGTGGACTACGGAGAAGAACCACCTTCTCATCGACACCGGTACGCCGTGAGACCCGGGTTTCGAGCTAACGCCTTGCACATTTTAGATCAACTACAGTCCCTAGTACGAGACATGGCGTACGAGATACCCGTGCGGAAGGAGCTCGACCACTATTACAAGATCGACGAAGGCAGAGGCCTAGTCTCGTCGTTGGGTTCGGCAGGGTCGCTGGTGGAGCTGCAAGCAGTATGGGACGCACTGAGGGAGAGGCTAACGAGAGCAACGAGGTACATCGTTAAGTACGTGCAGGAGTCGAGAGGTGTAGTCCTCAACTCGCCCGCTTCGACGTCGTCCTCGCTGATACATCGTATCCCTTCTCGCATCGCCACCCCGCGAGAGATCGTTACCGCCTACCGCTCTACGATACCTTCCATGCGTTGGACCGGCGACAACGAGGCCCTAGCCAGCGACGTAGCCGACTTCGAGCAGCATACTCAAGTCCTACCCGCTACGATGCTCGCTTTTCCGGAGAAACTACCCGAGGATCGCGTGGTGCCGTACTCTTACACCCTAGATGGAAAGATCCAGGCGATGCCGCATGCACACAGGTCTAGTGTAGGGGATACTCAGTTCCAGCTACCCCCTGGCCGACGACGCGGGCGAGCGAGAGCGACATCGGAAGAAGAGGTTGAGGCTATTACTTACCATAGGCCGAGCAGCGCAGAAGCTTTCGTCCCATCGGCGTCCAGGCCCCCACGCGGGCTTCCTAATCGACCTGCTTCGACCGACCCCTACGCCAGACCTCGCACGGCATTTGTGGAAGAAGACACCCCTCTAATTCGTCATCGCCCTAGTCGTCCTAACCCAGTTCTTCCGCCGCCGTTTCGAAACGTCGAATCATACGACGTACTCACAGGAGCCGCTTCAGCGGTGGTATCGACGATGCGACGACCCTACGCCGCCAACACCGGCGGGAGAGCTGAAAGGCCTCCTGCTGGCTGGGGGGCTGGCCGTCCTCTGCCGCCGATTCCTGGCCGAAGGCAGACTCCTCCCCATCAGACTGGCCGTTCTGCCTCCCAACCTCCATCCAGCTACTCGGGCACTCCCCCTCAAGCTCCGTCAGGTCCACCAGGACCCCCGGGGTCGCCTACTCCGCCTAGCTCGCCGGGAGGCGGTGGTGGCGGAGGCGGTGGTGGAGGAGGACCTCCATGGAGGGGACCACCTCCCCCTCGAGGCAATCCGGGTCCAGGAGGTGGAGGACCCCCTTGGGGACAAGGACCCCCTGATGGTGATCCAGGAGGGCCGTCTTACGCAAACCCTTACGCCCGGGGATGGGACTACTTTCACGGACGACCTACTCTTATCGTCTCCAGAATGGACAACAAGCTGAAGATCGAGGAGATACCTGAGTGGGACGGGAATAAAGCCGTCGCTATCCGGTGGATTGCGACCGTCCAGGAATTCGCTAGTTATGGAGACTACGTCCCTTGGCAGCTAGGGCAGTATTTGTGGCTGCGGTTGAAGGAAGGTTCGAAGGTTCGACTATGGTACCACTCTCTCTCTGCCGACTGGAAATCCTGGATGCGATTGCATTATCGCAACTTCCTCTCCGCCATCATCGACTTCTATCTCGGGGACCGTTGGCAGCAGGATCGTCAGAACGAGTATACGTTGCAGCGGTTCCGACAAGAAGGCCACCACAACGAGTCTCCTCTCGACTTCATCCAGAGACGAATCTTGTACGCACGAATGCTGCTGAGCGTACCTCCAGGCTCGGTCGAGGAAGTTCGCGAGGTGATGCAGAAAGCTCCAGTTGCGTGGAAGACTATCCTCGTCCTCGAAAACATCTCTTCAGTCATGGAGCTGCAAGTTCGAGTCAGCGACATGGAGCCTCAACTCTTAGAAGCCACTCGAACAGAAACTTCGAACCGAATGGCTCCCGAGACGATCGCTCGAGAACTGTGGCGTGCGGGATACGACGTACGAAGGAGGAACCCTAACCCGCAATCGATCAGCGGCGCGAGAAGGTTCAGGAGTGACCGGCACGCCAACCTCGCAGGAGGAGTTTCGGAAGGAGAAGGATTGGACTCTATCGAAGAAGCTAGGCAGGACGAGGAGGAGTCAAGCTCAACCTTCGTCGACTCCCCGTACTACGTGGCTGAGCCGAACGATCCCATTGTGCAAGAAGCCTACGCGGTCAGCGCGAAAAGGCAGAGGCCCCCACCGAAGGACGGGTATAAGTTTCAAAGAAGAGACGACGTGGTGAGCCCTTTGCGTCTGCCTCCTTCTCCGTGCAAGTGCTGTGGCAGCCCGAAGCATTGGGACCGCGAGTGCCCGTACTACAGTCTCTGGGAGGTCAAGCATGGGAAGACTGCACGTCTCGGGGAGGCTACTGAATCGGACGCTTTCGAAAATGTATATAGCAAGTCATATGAAGCGTTAGTAATACAAGCATCTTTTTCGTCGTATCTACCCGAGCCCGTGAAAGCAGACCGAACGATCGTTCCTGGTAAACTAGAGGAGATGGGTTTAGCGGGGAGACAGACAGGGAAGGATCCAAGGAGCACGAGAGCGTCAGTAGAAGAAGCGGAGGACGACGAGCATTGGGCGAGGTCGTCCTGGCCGAGAGCAGAGGTCTTCTTGCTTGAACAAAGCGAGGAGAACGCGAGCGACTTGAGCGAGCTACCGGCGAAGTCCGCTCATACGGTAGCGCAGGCCAACGCGGAGGGTGCTGAAAGGCGCCCTCAAGCGGATAAACCTCGAGAAACGGTGAAAGACGTTCGTTGGCTCAGACCTAGACGCAAGTATGCAAGTGGGACCAGTGCAGTCGGAGTGTCAGTCTTGTCAGTGAGGGGAAAGGTCAACGAGTTGGAGGAACAGGAAACAGACCTCCGTTTGGACTCGTGCGCAGACATCACCCTGATATCCTCCGACTACTACCACTCGCTTAGGCATAAGCCCCCGCTACATAAAGGAAAGCGGCTCAGTCTATGGCAGCTCACGGACAAGGGAGCCGAACTAGAAGGGTTCATCGAGTTGCCCGTCTTCGTCAGAACGGAACAAGGCGTTCTCGTGGGTCTCACCGCGGAAGCGTATGTAGTTCCCGGGATGACCGTCCCCCTGCTGCTCGGAGAAGACTTCCAAGTGAATTACGAGCTGGAGGTGAGCCGTAGCGTCGAGTTCGGGACAACGGTAAAGCTAGGCAACTCGGGCTACACGCTTCAAGCAGTAGGAGTGAGAAGGACGGGAGACTTCGCGAGGCTAAGAAAGGGAGCGTCAGAAATTGCAGCCTTCATCCGAAGCAAGATTCACCGACGGAATAAGGCAAAGCGAGCGAGCCAAAAAGCGGCCGCCGCTAGAGCTTGTCGAGAGCTACGAGTCCGTGAAGACGTGCGAATTCCGCCGCACTCGTGCAAACGAGTGTTAGTTGACGGCGCTCTATGGGACGATAAGGAGTATATGGTGGAACGCACTGTGATAGGCAGCGACCTCGATATTCAACTCATCATCCCCAATACCCTCGTTTCGTCAAAGGAACCACACCTGCCCGTGAGCAATCCGACCAGTCGCCCTCGCCTGATAAAGAAGGGAACGGTCCTGGCAGAATTCCGCGATGCCGACGGATGGCTGGATAAACCGGAGACAGAGGGACACTGGGAGGAAATGACGTCGAAGTCGCTGAAGATCGCAGCTCTTATTGCCGCGCAGAGAGAGATACTGAAGGAGGACTCCAAAGCTGATGAAGGCGTACGCTCGCAAGGAGAAGACGACCTGGAACAAGGCCCTAAGACGGCTGCGGTCCCGGAAATGGAAGTTTACTCAGAGGAGGAGATGGAACGAGTGTTGGACGTAGGAGAACTGCCAGAAGAATGGAAGGACGCAGTGTGGAAAATGCTGAAGAAGCGAAGGGGCGCGTTCGCGTTCGACGGAAGGCTGGGGCATCTGGATGCGAAAGTGAAGATCAGAACGAAGGAGGGCGTAGAACCCATCTCGGTCCCCATGTATGGGTCCTCTCCGGCTAAACGCAAGGTCATTGACGAACAGCTAGACAAATGGTTCGAGCAAGGTGTTATTGAACCCTCGGAGAGTCCGTGGGGAGCCCCTGTCGTGATAGTGTATCGCAATGGCAAGGCCCGTTTCTGCGTCGACTATCGAAAGCTCAACGCTGTGACGGTCCCCGACGAGTTCCCGTTGCCCCGCCAGAGCGAAATTCTTTCTGCGTTATCGGGGGCCCAAGTACTATCGTCGCTCGACGCCTTATCCGGCTTCACCCAGCTAGAGTTAGATCCACGAGACGTCGAGAAAACTGCGTTCAGGACTCACCGAGGACTATTCCAATTCAAACGAATGCCCTTTGGATTAAGGAATGGGCCGTCGATCTTCCAAAGAGTCATGCAGTCGGTCCTTGCGCCATACCTTTGGCTCTTCACGCTGGTATACATCGACGACATAGTCGTGTACTCGAAGAGCATAGAGGAGCACATCGGGCATCTGGACGCGGTGTTAGGAGCGATAGAGAAGGCAGGCATAACACTCTCACCAGCCAAATGTCATCTGTTCTATACCTCCATCCTACTTCTGGGCCACAAGGTGTCGAGACTAGGACTTTCGACTCACGCCGAGAAAGTGAAGGCCATAACGGAATTAGCCAGACCTACAAAGGTGCAAGAGTTACAGATGTTCTTGGGAATGTTAGTGTACTTCTCAGCGTTCATACCCTACTACGCCAGCATAGCCAGCCCTTTCTTCCAACTCTTAAGGAAGGGGGCGAAATGGGAATGGAAGGCTGAACACGAACACGCCTTCGAACAAGCGAAAAAAGCTCTCCAGGAAGCTCCGGTACTAGGGCATCCAATCGAAGGCAAGCCCTACCGTCTCTATACCGACGCGTCGGACGAAGCTCTGGGAGCTTGCTTGCAACAGATTCAGCCGATTCTCGTGAAGGACCTGAAAGGGACCAAAGCATATGACAAGCTGAAGACCGCACACGACGCAGGTGAACCGGTACCGAGCTTAACCGTTAAGCTATCCGCGAAGACGGAGGATGCTGGCCCGCAGAGTGAATGGGCGGAGGAATTCGAGGAAACTAGAGTTCACGTGGAAAGAGTAATCGGGTACTGGTCGAGGACGTTCAGAGATGCAGAGCGAAGGTATTCAGCGACGGAAAGGGAAGGCTTGGCCGCGAAGGAAGCTCTCATAAAGTTCCAACCCTTCATCGAAGGCGAGAAAGTGATTTTAGTAACGGATCACGCAGCGTTACAGTGGGCGAAGACTTACGAGAATGCCAATCGACGACTAGCATCTTGGGGGGCCGTCTACGCAGCGTTCGCTCCGGGGCTGGAGATTGTACATCGAGCAGGCAGAGTTCATTCGAACGTAGATCCGTTATCTCGTCTACCCCGAGCCCCACCCGCCCACATATCGCCACTCGACGACGACAGCGTGCCGCTACTAATGGACGAGGAAGGGGCGAGAGAAGCGGAAGCGAAGGCGGAGAGAGCCCCTGCGGTGAAAGCCGCTTGGGCGATAACGTCGCTGCTAGAATCGGTAGAACCAATCAGGACAGTGCCACAGCACAATCGAGAGACATCGTCCACGGCAGAACGAGTGGGGGGCGAGGGACAGCCGGTCGAGTCTAAAGAAGACGCTGACTTAGACCCACATGACGCGAGAGAGCTGTGGAAAGCGGCGAACCCACCTCCAACGGTCTTCGTTCACCTCAACGAAGAGATCACGAAGCAGTTTGTGGAAGGCTATAAGACGGACTCGTCCTTCCGTGAACGATGGGAGAAGTCCAAAGTGGGAGTTTTGGAACCTTGGGAGGTGGAGAGCAGATTCTTCAAGGACGAGGAAGGCTTGCTGTACTTCAGGGACGCCGACTTCGCAGCACGGTTGTGCGTACCAAGGTCAATGCAAGCACAAATCTTGAGAGAGGCGCACGAAAGCCCCCATGGAACGGCACACGCGGGAGCAGAGAAGCTATGGGAAGTACTGAGTCAGCGATTCTATTGGGCAAGGATGAAGGTCGACGTAATCACGTACTGCAAGACCTGCGATATCTGCCAGAAGACGAAACCGGTGAACTTCAAGCGATATGGCAAGCTGACTTCCCATGACATACCGCTAAGACCATACGATTCCGTGTCAATGGACCTCATCGTGAATTTACCGTGGTCGGACGAGGAGTTCAACGCTATACTGGTCGTAGTAGACAGGCTCACCAAGCATGCTCAATTCATCCCAACTACGACAGGGCTGAACGCCGAAGGATTCGCTCTTCTATTCGTGAAGCACGTCGTATGTCGGTTCGGGCTACCCCGAAGTGTAGTTAGCGATCGAGACCCCCGTTGGACGTCGCATTTTTGGAGAGAAGTCGCACGTATCCTCAAACTGGACTCACTGATATCATCGTCTCACCATCCTCAGCACGACGGACAAACGGAGATTGTGAACAGACAACTAGAGATTATGTTGCGTGCGTACGTCGCCGACGACAAGGCCTCCTGGGCGACCTGGCTATCCTCGATGGAATTCGCGTACAACTCCAGAGTTCACGGATCTACGGGAGCGTCGCCGTACTTCCTTCTGTACGGGTTTCATCCCCGAACACCTCTTGACTTTCTGTCGGATCCGATAGCTCAAGCGATTCCACGCGGTGCCGACGCAGATGACTTCCTACGCCGCATGGAGATGCACCGAGAGAGCGCCCGGCGAGCCATTGCGCGGGCACAAGTTCACCAAACGGAATCCTACAATAAAGGACGTAAATCAGAAGAGTTTCAGGAGGGCGATCTCGTATTGGTGAACCCGCATAGCCTCGAGTGGGTCGAGAGCAAGGGAGAAGGAGCCAAGCTCGTGCAGAGATGGATTGGGCCCTTCAAAGTACAACAGCGGATCGCGGAAAACACGTACCGGCTGGAACTCGACCGCGAATATCCGGGCAACCCCGTTTTCAACATCGAACATCTACGACGTTATCAATCATCTCCTGCCGAGTTTGGAGAGCGAAGTCAGCTGTCAGATACGCGAGTGGGTAAAGTTGCAGACGAAGAGTACGAAATCGAGGAAATCGTTGGTCATAAGTACGATAAGAAACGGAGGTGCCTCACGTACCTGGTAAGGTGGAAGGGGTATTCGCCCTTGTTCGACTTATGGATGACGGCCACCGACCTGCGGAAGGCGCCCAAACTCCTGTACGCTTACCGGAAGAAGAACAATCTTTAGACGCCGAAGTCATACTCGTCCCCTCACGAACAAATCAAGGCACAACATCTGTCTATTCCGTTCGCAGCGACTGTAACTTATCGATCTTGACGAACTCTTCAGACGACCGCTCTGTTCCAATGAGCTGGCCTCACCTTTCCTTATCGACTCGCTGGACGACGCCTTAAATATTTCTTTTCTTGACTCGCCATCCTTTTCGCTTTCCCCTGCTCACGTCTTTACTATTTGCTCTCATTAGCCCCGCCATGGACGAAGAAATGCAGATCTCGCGCGAGAGCTCCCCTACTCCTGCCGATGAGAGCTCCGTTGAGTTCTCCCCCATCGACTTCTCCGACAACGAATGGGTGTTCAGCCACGCCGTGGTCACCCCCCGCGACATGGTCTACGAGGTGGGCCTGTTCGAAGCCCACCCCTTGCTTAGGAGGTTCACCCAACGAATCTTCCACGGCGAGCAGTGGTTGTGCATCGGGGGAAAAGCTGAAAGGCTCCCTCCGAAGGCCGCAGCCGTACGGTTCAAGAAGGTCGAACCCCCCGTTCAGCCCACTGACGAGGACGTCTTCAACTACGCAGGCTGGTACTCTCCGGAATATCCCCACCGTCCTTACCTGCCCGACATTCCTACCTACCAGCTCAAATTGGGCGACTCCCTGAAGAGCATATCCTGGATGTACTACGAGTATCGCTCCGATCTCGCTGAAGAGTTCATGGATCCGAAGGACCCGACGAGGATAGATGGAGAGGTAGTAGACATCATCGAGGACGATTTTAAGGTGGCGAAGGGAGCGTTGGATTGGTTTGGGGATCAAGCTAAGTTGAAGAGGTACGCCGTCGACCATAACTATCAGACTCGAAGGCTACGCGAAGTACAGGGGCTCGAGGAGGCTCTCGCAGAAATTCGGCGAGCACGTACCCAAGCTCTCGACCTGGTCGCAGCAGTCAGCTACAATCTGGCGTACGTGACAACCGAGACCGAGCTGAGGTTCTGCAAGATCTACGGTCCATACATGCGTTGGTGGCTTACCAAGGAGGTGAAGATCGGCGCCCTCGTCGACCCGAACGACCGGTACATGCACACCTACCCGATACTGAAGCTGATCAAAGACGGCTGCGCGGTCTACCTCCCCTGGGACTTCCAGTACCGGCCTACTACAGGGATTGCGGAACGCGTTGCGTTGAGCAACATGTCCGGCGAGCAGTTCGTGGCCAACATGGATCGATCCTTCCCGCTGCCGCCTCCGGAATTGGGAGAAGCTCCTAAGGGTAGCCTGCTTTCTCGTCTCACGGCTCCCACCGATATACCGCCAGCTCCCCGCATCCAGAGGCTGCTTGACCTAGTGACCACGGGGGATTGCCTCTTTGGCGACGTCGCCAAGCCGTCTGCCTTGCCACGGTGGAATTACAACCACACTTGGAACCCCAAAGTAACGGAATGGGGGCACCTCTTGCTGAACTCGCTCGTAGAAGTCCGGCTTCGACGCTTCGCCCTCACCTACGTTCTCGTCGCGGATCGACCCGCCAATACCGTTCTCGGGGAGGCACTGCAACGAGGATTGCCCTTCACGCTTGCTTACCCTCCTGCGGCCGCGCCTGATTTCTTCCCAGCTGGTAATGACTGGTCGATCCAAGCTCCTAGCCCATACGACGAAGTAGTCCCTGGACCTTTCCTGGAGGGTACCCTAAGCGCGACGGCGAGCTGGGCAACTTATTTGAGAAGAGTCGCCAGGATTACTGCTAAGCCAGAAGGGGCTGGGATCCTGACTTTGGGCCAGTTGCCGGCTCGACTCGCACTCGAATTTGGTCCCCGTGACCTAGCGAACCGTCTGTTAAGGGGTCCGTCCCCTCGAGCTCATCGACTTCAACAGGCTGCGCGTTCAGAAGACGAGCTTTACACTGACACCCCGCACCCTGCTATCGTCTCCATCCTACTCGGAGTGGTAGACGGAGCCGACCAATTCACGCGTAAGTACTGGTTTCCCCCTACGGACCTCGTCGAACGGTACTTGCTGCAAGGCGGTGCTTGGACGAGTCTCAGTGAAGCATGGTTTCAGGATCGCTTGTCGGTCGTCCGCAAGGCCTCCTCCCCCAACGCAAAGCCCCTTACGCACGCTCAGTGGGCCCGCCTTCTCAAGAAGCGAGTTCGTCGCCGCGTGGCCTCTCGTGCTAAGGTCGAACCTAACGAGCAGGAAATCGAGTCTTACAAGGGCGACTTCTACCGCGAGACCAAACGCTCCTGGGATAGCGTGAAGCTTTCAGACATCAAGATCACGCTGCTAAGCGGCCGCGGCATATCGCTCAACTCGTCTGCTTGAAGTGGGGGGCTATGTGACGGATAGTGGAACTTCTCACAGGCGAGTGGCTAAAGGGCTCTTATTTTTCGAATTTTCTTTTCTTTTTTCTT
>JAXQGX010000922.1:0-10756 GCA_037040455.1 Irpex sp. P115-07
AAGCGGGTGTGTGCAGGGCGGTGACCCTCCAATAGACGCAAACGGCCTGAATAGATTTCCACGGATAGCTGTTGAACAGCGCCAACGGTTCATGGCGTTCTACTGTCCGTTGGAAGACGAGACCAAGAAGCTCTGGTGGGAGCTTGTTAATCGGCGCAAGGCAATTCCTAGCGCGACGGATAATCAAAGCAACATTTTCTAATTGCCGAAGGCTCTCGTCCAGCTACGAAGAAAGCTCTTAGTCCTCTGCAGCCGTGAATATGTTTGACACATTACCTTATCAGTAGTTACGGCATGTGTGATACTATTCGTTCTAATCGTTAATTGGGAACCCATGAGTGGACTATGCTTTACTCACAGACTCGATTGGTCTAACGCGGCAAGCCACCCGGACTTATCTTCGAGATGACGAAGAGAGGACTGGAACTCCGTCCAATTCGTCGCGAACAGCATGGGCAAATTATCCATACTCATTGACGGAAAATAAAAGTGTTTTATGTGGTAATGCGGTGTACTGTAATAACGCCACACTCGGTCAGCCTTATCCCTTGTAGTCACGATTCGTTGGACCGATCGATGGCCACGCACCTACTATCACTGAGGGAATACCTCAAGTGTTGTAAAGGAGGAAGATCGCTCTAGGTCACGGTAACTTGGACGGCCAGACAAAAATTGCAAGAGGTGGTGTCGTAGACCGTGGTGGTCAACGTCCTGAACGCCACACCGAGTCTGCAAGAGCGAGCGCCAAACGGTGGCAAGCCAAATAACTGTCAATAGCGCATGTCCAAAGATGGCAACCCGAACTTTGTTCTTCACAGTCACAGAACGCGTCCCGATACAGTAGGTGAAGTGGCTGACGTTTGCGTTTGTTTGGCAGGTTGGGTTTGCAGTGTATACATATTCGACGGATAGCGACGTCGTCTCCTTCACCACCTGCTCCCTCACCACCACCTCCCGAGCCTCTACAATTCGAGTTTGCCCTCCCGGCCCTCCCTCTCCCACGCAGTGACATGTAGCCCTCGCACACTTCGCTCATCCAACGACCTCCCTCATCAGCACTTACCTTGCATCTCCGAGTCGCCTCAGCAAACTGAAGCCTCAACGAAGAATGGCGACGACTGATACTACCCCGTCGTTCTCTGCCGCACTCCATTCAACATAACAAGCACAGTCGCGACACTTCGGGCATGTTGCGACAACAACAACAGCCTCCGACTTATAGGGAAGCGACGGGATCACAGTGCGTATAGACTGGTCGGTCATCATCGGGTACTTTGAGCGGCTGACACTTGCTCCGAGTCCTAGCATGTTCACGAGTACTGTTTTGGCTGGTCGCCTCGTCTCGAACTCTCTTCAACATCTTGCTCGGCGCGCTATGCTGTCTACACGACGCACAAGAATGGCTTCTCTTAGTCAACGCGACCAATGTCGCCGCTGTCCTTCCACCGTGAATCATACCTTTCCGATGTTCAGGCTCAAGCTTCATATACAACGACAGAACGCTCTTTCTCATTGCCTCCACCGTTACCGGCGGTGTAGATGTTGAGATCGCCAGCCAGACACGCGTTCAGTTACGCGCAGTGGGGTGTTCATCGTAGACATCTCGTCCTCAGGCCCGACCCTTCCGTGGATACTCATGCGTTGTTCTCCAGGCTGAAACTCTCTGTTGCGACTGAGTTGTCGAGACATTGAGCGGCATTTCCGCTACCTAGATTGAGCCCAACTGCGTTTCATCCCACTCCGCCCTCCCTTGTCAGTGGTCCACAACACAACGCCCAGCTTTCGTTCCCATTGCCTCCACCGTTACCGGCGGTGTAGATGTTGAGATCGTTAGTCGCACGTTCAAAGCCCAACATACGTTACCCCACGTTTGGTACTCATCGTGGGCCTTTTTCTCACATGCCCTCTTCAAGTTGTGCCTAAGCCCCGACCTTCCGTCTCCACGATTCGCTTCAACTGCAGAAATCCTTCGTTCATTCGACACGAACGACTGTCACCCATGCAAGAGACGACGCACCCATTACGACGACCCACGAGACCGGCCCCTCCCGTTCATCTACGATGCCAGCCGCGACCAGCCGCCCTCGACACGCTGGACCATCTCCATGCTAAGGATACCGGAGAGTCGAGCCGTCTCGAGACCAGAAAGCTTCCTGTACCGCTACGTGTCAGCCTCTGGCACCCGGACCTATTCCAACTTCCAAGCCGCTGTCCGCCTGGTCAACTGAATAAGCCCGACTACCCTCGATCAATACCCATTTCTCGTTCGATCATCCATCGTTATCGTGCTCACTGCCAACTCGCTGAGAGCATCGAGGAACCACGCTATGAATATATGAATGTCTAGTAATGGTCCGCTTCTTCCCCTACATCTGCAATCTCGTAGTCCCTTCTGTGGTCTCGCGTTATACTTTCCCTCACTGCAACACTTCATGTTCACATACACATCTCTTGGACTCCGAAGCACATCCGTCAATCGCACTGTCATGATCATGAAGAAAATATATCGATACAAATACACATGGTCGTGATGAGAGCAACTACCTAACTGACACTAACTAGTGGCAACTACACATTACAATGAGAGATCGTGAAATCATGAGCGTAATAGTCGACAACGTTTTACAGGCTTCAAGGCCTAGTAGGACTCGAAGCACAATGCGAGATGGCAGATCAAGCAATCTCCGCAGACGCCCTCTTCTCCTCATCGACCCTTATACTCTCAGGCCTGCCCTCCGCCCTCGAGCTCGTCTCCGACGGGTGTTCGCGGTAGTCGTCCGCAAGCTCGTCGCGTCCTCCGCCTTCTTCGATGGCCGTTTTGGCTTTCTCGAAGTTTGATCCGTAGTTCCTGTTATTCATTAAGCAACCAACACAGTCAGCATACGGGTTGATCAGAAAGAGAAAGTGAGGAGGTAGGGAGAGAGAGAAGGAGAAAGGGAGATACGCACTCAGGCCCGATGATAGTGATGATAAGCACAAACGCGGCGACGACCCCGATGAGTATACCCTGCACTTTCGCGTAGTCGGGTACGAGGCCTGGTTTGCCTGCGATGTGCGTCTTCAGGTTGTCTCCACCAGCTACAAAACGAACAAACAAACAGGTGATAGTGAGTAGGAGCTCAGGAAGGATGATGATTTGATTGGCACGACTTACTAGCTTCGATCTGAGCAGATGCCGAAGAGACCATCTACATAGAAGAAGCAAAGTGTTCGTCAGCACAAGTTACATATTCGATGATCGACGACTCGGAAACTTCTCCCGTTCCGAACATTGACCGTTCAGGAACGGGCAGCCGGAGGGGTGGGTGTAGATAATAGATAATAGAAGTAGGCGACTTACGTTTCCGACTTGGTATGCCACACCGGGAAATGTGGCACGGAAAGCCGGTGGGGAGATCTCTGCCAGCTGGATGGGAATCTAGATACAACACATACAATGAGTATGAGGAGGATAGGAGGATGAAGAATGAAGAATGGAGAGACGTACGACACCCCATGCGCCTTGGACCCCGAACTGGATGCAGAACGCGCCGGCTGCGAGACCGCTGAATGAGGAGGGGAGGATCCAGAGGGGGATGAAGCAGCCGACGAGGAGAACGAAGATGCTATACGGAAAGGATAAGCCAGGAATTGAGAGAGAAATTTCTTGGGAACTTACATGATGGTAAGTCGGCGACCGATGTACTGACTGACCCAGCCTGCGATGATACCTCCTGCGATAGCACCCTAAAAACGTTCATTCTTGAGCACCTGAACCCTGTCAAATCTAGAAATGAACTACTTACACAGTTACCAATGATAGTGGCGACAGTCGCGTCGTGAGAGCTGAAGCCCTTGGAGTCCTGCATGTACGTCGGGTACAAATCTTGGGAGCCGTGAGACAGGAAGTTGAAGCCTACAGACCGGTTATGTCAGTAACTCTCTCATGCAACATCGGCAAGAGCGACGGCACGCACCAGTCATGAGCAGAACTGCATATATGCACAAAAGCCAGTGCTTCTTCAACATGACCTTCGTCTCGTGCAAGAAGATCTTCGTCTTGTTCTTGCGTGGGCCGTTCACTGCCGCCTGTGCCTTTGCCCTCAGGAAGATCTCAGACTCGGGCAACAGCGCTCTCAAGAACGCTGCGAACGCAGACATGCCAGAGCCCGTCCAGAACAGCGCACGCCATGTCTGGGAGACTTCAGGGACGAGATACAGGTTGATGACGGCTGCGAAGAGGTAGCCCACAGCGTAACCCTGTTGTAGGAAACCAGAGGCAAGACCACGGGCTTCTACTGGGAGGTTTTCGAGGCCTGTGGCGGCTGCCAATCCCCAAATCCCACCCATACCGATACCGAAGAGGGAACGGACACCAAGGAACTGCTCGTACGTTTGCACGAAACCTGAGCCGAGCTCGAGGATCGAGACGAGCAGCAAGTTGAAAACCAAAGGCCATTTTCGCCCGTAGCGGTCTGAGATAATGCCGAAAATAACCTGTGCGAGCGGAGTGCGCTATCAGAATCCGGGAATGCAGATCTCTACATTGTTGTGGGAGAGAACTCACGGCGCCGGCAGAGCGGAGAAGGAGGGTGAGGGTGATCGCCGTTGTCTTGATAGAGCGTTATCAGTGGGAGATGAGAAGATGGAGACTAATTAGGAACGTACGACATCATGGGTCGACCTGTTGAACTGCGTCGTGAGACGGGTGACGCTCAGAGACACACTGAAGAAGTCGACGGCATCGCAGGTCCAAGCGAGCCAGCCTTGAGTAGTGTCAGCCGAGAGCTGAGAGTGTCAACGACTAGTAAGATACGCACCTGTGAGAAGGAGGGCCCACTGGGTAAAGGTGATTGTGCCGAGGACCTGGAGAAGCGGGCGACCTTGTCGCTGCTGCTTGTGTGGGACGAGGGAGGTGAGGAAGTAGGGAAGAGGCATGGGGGGCAGGTCGGTGGTGGGTGGAGGTCAAGGGGGGAAAGTCGACACACTCGCAAGGAGGCAGGAGGAGCAGCAGAGGCTGGTATATATAGTGTGCGCGCGTTTATCATTTCTTGCAGTTGAGTGGACGTCGATGGCCAGGTACCACTTTCGGCGGTTCTGATCGGAAGCCCATCCGAAGAATTCGAAAGGTGGGGTAAGTTTATCAACAGTCAGCCTCCCTCGAATGAACCCCTCCCCCGCTATCATTCTGGCTGGTAGTGCTCGTCGTTGTCGACCTCGATGACCTCGATAATTTGCACGACAGAAACGACGACTCGACGATGTTCCCCGCCTCTTCTGCACGCGCCGTCCCGCCCCCGCCCCCGCATCCCATCATTTTACCCCGCAACATCATTATACTCCCGATCGGATCTTGATAAGTTTTTGAATGAATTCGTAAAACACAAACAGGGTGCGCATGACGAATGCCAATATCAACACAGATGCTCCTGCAGGCCTGGCTCAAGCACCTCAGCGCGGTCGTACCATTGGGTCTACCGCCTCAGTCTCGAGACGTTGTTCTTCGTCGAATACAACGATAGTTGAGATCCGCACCGACACAACCAACACTGCCAGGAGGAAAGACGGTCGAACGATCCCCGGATGGCCGACGGGACTCAACAAAACGTTACGGATAGCACATCGTAAACCGATCTACACGACCCTCAACCCTCACGGTTTCTTTTATCCTCCTCCCATCATCCGCGCCGCGATGTCGCACTGCAACAGCATCCATACGGTAAGTACGTGACTCGCTATATAATACTCTTCTGTCAGAAAGCCTTTATTCAGCCTCCTCTGTGGCTGACAACAACAGCTATCGAACGATACGATATGCCCGGAACGGCACCGTTGTCCACATACGAGGATACAACGCCACGCACCCGACATACGCGGAAGCATTGTGTACCCATCCAAGTCAATCGGTAAACGCGGATCTCCATGCCTCCAAACCACACTAGTGCTTTGCCTTCTTCATGCTCCGCCTCGCCCCCGACTTTTTCGTAGCCGCCTCTCCCTTCCCCTCCCTATCATTATCATCCGCCTTCCTCTTCTTCCCACTCCCTTCTTTACCGCTCACAGCACTCGTACTCTTCACGCTCACCACCGTCGACTTTCCTTCTCGACTGCCAAGAGACGCGAGTTGCGCTTCAGCGGCGCTCCAGTCGGCCGATGCGTCGTCGATGGCGAACCTGGCAAAGGAAAGGGTAAAGGTTCGTCAGTATCTATTAACCTAACCCCAGTTTTATAGCGATGGTACACACCCCCATCGAGATTGCAAAGAAAGGACGAGAAACAAGAACTCACTTGCTTAGATCTAAAGAATCGATCATCGCCCGCTGCTTCTCCCTCATCTTCTTCGTCTCCTCGCCCCCAGCCTCCTCCAACTCGTTCTGCAAACTCGTCTCAACAGGTTTCCAGCTCTTCTTCCTCTCACCACCATCTCCCCCATTCTCATTCTCGTCGTCACCATTACCAGCGTCGTCGTCCTGATTGGCTGGGACGAGACGAGGCCCGTCGGCCGACGAAGGACCAGGGATCGTAGCGCTAATCGCCGCCTTTTGGATGTCCTGCAGTTTCTTGCTTAGCTTGCGGACGAGCTTCCCGAAGAGGGCGAGAGCCTGGTTGACGGGAAGCTGGAGTTCCGCCTTTTTGTGTTATACGAATTCACAGGTCATTTGAGTAAATGTTCAGAGATGTTGAGGGTCCAGGTTTGTGGTCCAGGCGAGGTACGTATTCGCGATCGTAGGGTTTGTAATGTCATGCAGGTGAGTTGTCGTACGAGAGAACGAGGGCAGAGATCATTGTCAAAATCAAAGTCAAAGTGTCAAAATCAAAATCAGAACGTGTTGATAGATAGCAAAGAGAACACGCACCTCGACCTCCTCGATCGTCTTCCGCTGCAGTCCAAGCGCCAACAAGATCGAGCTTTGCACAGCGCTCAGGCGGACGTCGGCGCCCAGACGTTTGTCAAAGTAGAACGTCGCCACCGTGGGCAGCAGATCCAGTATAACATGGTAGTCGAGCATGTTGTTTGCGTACGACTCTAGACGCTTGAGGTCGAAGGGGGTGAGGTTGTAGCCGAGTTCAGTTGAAGTGAGTTCTACATGAGGAGGAATTAGCATACGAAAACGCGATTAGTTCAGCCAAGGACAGGTTCTGTTGATACCCACCTCGTGAACCCTCCTCGTCGAGTTTCTTAACTCCTACATTGGCCGCCTCGAGCACGCTTAAAGCAGTCACACTTCCAAACTCTCTGAATTTGAAAGATAGCAACGACAGGAAGCGCCGTCTGAAGTCTATACATCCACGCCAAGGCGCGTCAGTATCAATACAAAAGAACTGAATGGGTTGAGAACTAACCTTTTGCGAACTCTCCAAGCCATTGCAGCTCTTCCTCGCTGGACGAGTTGAGCCCACGGACCATCACGCATGTGTGCTCGCCGGTCAGCTCGCTCTGCGTCTGGCGGAGGTATAGGGGGACGTAGCCTGCCCGTTTCCAGAACCTGAGTTTCCGGTACAATCAAGCGAGTAGAGTCAGAATATGGAATACAGAAGAGGTCGAGAGGAGGGGAAGTCAGAAAGAAAAGGAAAGATGTAACGAGATAGATAGTTGATATCAGCATTGAGTTCATTTCCGCTCGTGTGCAATCTTATCGAAGCGACGAACCTGAGAAGCTGCGGTGTCAGACCGTACGACACGCCAAGGTAGTCGAGGGTTTCTGGTCTTCGCTCTGTCAGTCGTTGGAGAAGCGGAGGCATGGCGTTGGCCGCTCGGACCGTGGGTTTGTCTGTCAGGAGTGAAATCGACTGCAAAACATACAAACGCATAAGACACATCAAGAAAATTGAACAATGTGAGATAGGAAGACCAAACTGACCTCATCCACTCTCGAAGGATCCGGGTAGGACTCTTGCGCCTTCGTAGCTTCATCAAGGTTGAAGTATTCTCCGCTGTAGAAGGAGTTCAGTGCTTGCAGCGCTCGCGCTCCATACCCCATCTGTCAAGATAATATCATAGACCGTGTGAGCAATCTGATAATACGAAACTTAGACTTCCCGAGGCGCAGATCCCCCAAGGAAAGTTTCAGAGAAGGAAAAGACGTAATCACACAACGAAGAAATAAGTGTATGACAGAAAGACACTCACACTAGCATAATCAGGATGCGTCGCAATCCTGACAATTCTAGCTCCAGACAACAACGCGAACTTGCTCTCCTGGAACTGCTGAGAAATTAACCACGGAATCATGTCTCCTCCCGCACGGTATCCCCTACTCAAGCCTTCCATGATCGCCGCTTTGCTGATCTTCCCTTCCAGCGCTACCTGAAGCACGACCAGAGGCTCCGGAAGATGATTGTCGTCGTCCTTGATTGGGGGAAGTAGAACGAATAGGTGATGTGCCGGGGCGTCGGAGAGGAGTTGCAGATCGTTGGGCTGGTTCTTGTAGTGGCTGGCCACGTATAGCGCCATCATGCGTTGTAGGAAGACTTCGGAGGCGGGGTGGTAGCTGAATAGGGTATCTCGTGAGACGTAGAATAACTCGCATTCGGATGGGTGAGGGCAGCCTTGGTGAGAGGCTTTGGGAAGGACAGAGGCGTCGAGGCATAGCAGACTGTTGAGCCACTTCTCGATTTTGTCGCCGGCGGCGTATCGAATGGGTGTCTCGAGCTTTATTTCGCGTAACGTGCGGGCTTTGGCAGGGGCTTTTGTGATAGCCTTTTTGGAGGTGGATGGAGCTGCTGCATCGTCTTCGTCTGCGGCAACGTCTTTCGAGAGCGATGGGCGAGTGCTCTCTCGGAGTTGTTGGATTAGTTTGAGAGAAAGAGAGCGGCCAGTTCCTTCGTAGCCGTTGATGGTAGAGGCCATAAAGACGAGGTAAGGACCGATGAGGTTTCGAACGAGAGGAAGCGGGATGGCAGCAGCTTCGTCGATAATGACGAGCTCTGCTTGGCCGAGAACATGAGCATCTTCTGGTTGTATGTACTAACCGTATTGTGAGTTAGACTAAGTGCATTCAGTAGATAAGTATGCTCACCTGAATGGTCTGACGGTGCTGACGGAAGATATTGACTCGCACGATAGCCTTGTTGAAGTCCGGGTTGGTACTCTGTGCAATATCGTAGTCAAGATGCTCTTCATAGCCGAGCGCATCCATGCCCTTGAAGATGAAGTCAAACAGTGTTTTCAAGTTCTCAGGACTGGGACTAGTGACGAAGATATTCGAGTATCCATGAGCAATAGCCGCAGCAATAGCAAGACCAAGAGCAGCAGATTTTCCACGACCACGACCTGCAGTAAGCGTGACTGTCGACGAGAGCGTTTTCTCAGCGATGGCATCTACGAAAGTCAAGATGGCCTGCGCTTGATCGAGAGACGCGGCCAGCTTCACGAGTTCTCCAACCGGCTTAGTGTCCGCCAAACTCTCCTTCAGGTCCTTCAACTCAGACTCCTCTTTACCCTTCCCACGGTCCTCTTCAATGGGCTTGATATCCTTGCCGCGAGATATGGGGAGGACATTGAGTTCATCGTCAAGTACAAGACAGTCATCACAAGAGCCGAGGGAGAGGATGAAACGCTCGTTGAATCGAGCGACCACTGTGTCATGTGCGGAGGTTCTGTACCGAGCATGTACGTCCTGAAAGGAGTTCAATCTCTGAGACCTATAAGATCGAATTGTTGACGCACCATAGTCATAGCGTACAGCTGTCTGAGCGATGTCATAGTCTTCAACAGCAGTACCACTAGACCTCCACCCTCGACTGTCTCAATGGTCCTCGCGAGCAAGTTCGGTGTGATAGCTTCGAAATCTTGCAGAACGCACATTCCATAGGTGTTACCGAGAATCTTATGGGACTCCTTATAGTATCTAATATGAAGGTTACGACGAGTGAATCGATGTGAAGAGAGTTACCTTACGTGTAGCGGATATCAGTCACAGTGACGAAGATCTCAAAGGGATTCTGTTCATTGGGCTCTCGTATTCCTCGCTTGACTTCGCGTTTGATCTTGGCCTCCCGCTTCTTCCGGTGGCTGACAGGGAAATATGAAGTGAGCTTGGCAGTGAGTCGTATATGCAAAGGAACGCACGTTGTAAACCCAAGGTCCTTCTTGTAGCACCATAGCACCGACGGTCTTGCAGAGACTCGAGCTTGAGATAACAGGAAGTGAAGGTTGACGATCTAAACGCAATAAATATAAGTAGCGAGTCGAAGTCGCACCGCTTGAGAACGCACCTGATCTCTGCCCTTGTCTCCTACCAGGACTATGAACGAACGATGGTTCTTTTTGACATTATTGTTAATTAGAATGGGTATCCGTGGGTCGAGTTGCTTCCTCATTTCTCGAACTTAAGTGAAGGCGACGGTGTGGCTGACCAGGTCGTCAGCCGCAAATCAAAAATTCTGCTAAGTTTCGGCCCGATCGGATCTTTACATCAATCCCGCAGCATCTATATTTGGCATCTGTGGTTAATCATCGCCTTCTGGTCTGTTTTGCAACCCTGCACTGCAAGAGGGCCTGGAAGTCAGCAGATATGCGGCATAAAATTGTTAAAATTTCCTTGTTTACGGGTCGGTCGAGGTTGCACCACTTTTTAGTAAGCAAAGTCGCGGCGGCCGTCTGTACGTGGCCTACGCAACCCACAAGGCAATCCATGGCCGAGTTCGAAAGCACACTGGAAGATGTACGGATACCTAATTTCACAACTATACAGTACCTACCTCGTAGACTCCTTACGGTACTGTGGTTGATTGCAAAGATTGTGTACTTTTCATAAGTCAAACTTCTTCGAGT
>JAXQGX010000923.1:0-11512 GCA_037040455.1 Irpex sp. P115-07
TTTCGCGCGAGAATTCGGCGGATCAGGGGGCAGCGTCGTCGTCGAAAGAAGAGGTTCCATTTTTTCTCTAATTTTTCTATAGCTTTTTCGCGCGAGAACGAGGAAGAGGTTTCATTTTCTCTCTCATTTTCCTATCGCTTTTTCGAGATTCGTATCAGAGAAGTAAGAGATTCGTATTACGGTCGAGCAACATTTTCACGAGAAGGGCCAGCCTTCGCAAACGGGACTATCCATATCGATTATCACCACGTCCCACCCACGTCCTCACAGATCTAGAGCCTATAACACGAGATTAGCCCGAGCCGAATACCTTGAGGAGAGAAGACATACTTTTTCAGCTCAGCTTGGGTATAAAACTATGACTCGGAGTCGGATGACACTACGGCACGACGGATCTTGCGACGAGAAGGGCCAGCCTTCACGAGCGGGACTATTCTTGCTGGATCATATTGCTTATTCTGCATATCCTCATAGAGCCTATAACACACAATCAGCCCGAGCCGAATGGCTTGAGGAGAGGAGACGTACCTTTCCAGCTTCGGTGGAATGCTCAGATCGGCTTCCTCATCTCGAACACCCAAATCCTCCCTATCATCTGAATCCATCGCGGCCAGCCATTCCTCGTCATAGCAATTCCTCGGAAGCCCCTTGACCGGTTTCTTGGTGGACTCCACGTCACCGATTATGCGAGGACGCGGGAACAGTCCCGATTTGATATTACCCTGCGCGTCGAACTTATCGTCGAGGTTGAGAGCGTCGCAAATGTAGTAAGCCTTCCCCATTTTTTTAGACCGCCAGACCAGTCTGCGAGATATAGCGGTCGGGACACCTTCGTTCATGATGATCTCGTCATCGCTGTGAGAGCCGGGCCCAGCCTCCTTCATTATTGGCACCAAGTGCGCTGTCTCCTCATGCCTTTGAGCGCATTTCACCCTACGTGAGCCCAACTTGTGTGGATGTCAGCAAGGGTAGATAGAGGGGCAGAACATTACTCTCGAAACTCACCTCTCTAACCCTACTATATTCCCTCTGGCGCGTAGCGTCCTTCGCCAACTTCGCACGGCCTTCGGGGGGAAGCATATCGCGAGTAAGTTTGGAATGAGCTTTCTTCATGCCTTTGATTTGCCCTTGGAACAGGCTCATGACCTTCTTAATGTCCGTGGTCTTCGCATTACCGAGGGCAACATATGCCTTGGCGAAGAGTCTACTGCACCGAAGATTCCATGCAGAGACGTGGGAAGAGGTAACGTCGACGAGGAGGTGTCGGGCCTTAACGTCCTTATGATCGAAGGATGGACCGATCTCTTTAACGAGAGTAGCCTCATACTTTTTTACCACGGCAGCATCCGGTAATCGAAACGGCGCCTCGTTGTCTGCACGCCCCATCCATTCTTCGGCGCATAATCGAAGATGTTCCTGCCAACAAGTTAGCATTACATAGAGGGAGAGTGTGCGTCTCTCTCACCTTCAGTTTTTTCTCCGCATCTGGGCGGCGTCTGACCTTCATTCGATTTATTTTTCGCTTTGGTTCGTCTGGCTCCGACTCGGACGACTCGGGCTCGGGGTCTTCGAACTTCCTTCGGCGAGAGTGACTATTATTGCTCCTCTTCGCTGGCTTGATCTTGGGAGAAGGCGGATTCACGATACATTCTTTCAAGCCGCGGAGGGCGTTGGCCATGTCTCCCCCTCTGACGTGGTCATCCTTCAACGCACCATGGTTATATTCCGAACAAAGGAATCATGGTCAACAGAACGTCTTACCGGGTGTGCGGCCAACATAGCGATCGCAGTGTCCTACAAGACAATGAGGAAGACAATCATATGATACATGCGTTCATCTCTTACCAGTGTGTCGTTCTTCTTGCGTACTTTGGCAGGTCGTCCAGGTTCTTCCTCATCTACCAGGATGCGAGGATCAGTATAGAAATACGAAGGGAAGAAGAATAATTACCGTCCCAATGTACATGTTTCCGCCTCTCACCAGCTTTTCTAGTATCCTTATGGGACTCGCCGTTTTGGTCCCATTGGGTGTCTCGAGGCTGGAAGCTCAATGGTTCGTCGATACGCTCGCGTTGTTTGCCTTTGTCCTGACTAGGACCTGGTACTATGGTTCGCTGGCTCTCTGGCATATCCTCATTCATGGCTGTGAGCGGTAAGTTTTTGTCTCCCTTCAGCTGAAACATCGTCACTTGCCTATATCTCTCCCGGTCCCAGATTCGTCCTCCCTTAACACTGGACCCAATGCGGGCTGATTGTCTGCCCTGTTCTGGTCTACGTTCCCGAATATCCGTGAGCAACTCTATCAGTGGACGAAGATAAAAGAAGTGTCACTTGCCAACATGTTCTCCTGCTCCAGATTTAGTTTCAGGTGCTGCGCCCGCTACGACGACTTGTGCCACACCTGCTGGGTCGCCCGACTGATGTCAATCAGGGTGTCATTAAGTCGGGCATGAGTGAACTGAGTTGTGTCTGAACGAATGGCAACTCACGACTGCTGGCATATCTCGGTTTCGTGCAGGGTCTGCCGTCACAGGCCTTTGAGCACCCACAGGTGGATCTTTNGACGACTTGTGCCACACCTGCTGGGTCGCCCGACTGATGTCAATCAGGGTGTCATTAAGTCGGGCATGAGTGAACTGAGTTGTGTCTGAACGAATGGCAACTCACGACTGCTGGCATATCTCGGTTTCGTGCAGGGTCTGCCGTCACAGGCCTTTGAGCACCCACAGGTGGATCTTTACGAGGCTTCGTCTGTGAAGGTTTACGCCTGTCCTTGATGATCCTCGGCTTCTTCACCGCGCTATTGGAAGGTTCTCCGTCTCCGTCGTCCGCGTCGGATTTATCTCTCTTGTGACCGCGAGGCAAGCACTGGAGACGAGCACGGCATCAAGCATCCGGGTTAGCCTAGAACACAATACTGTAGCACGCGACGTACTTCTTTATCAATGGCCTCAGCTAATCTTTTCTCCTTCTCATTTACAAGTGCCCGTGTTTCTGGGATCTGATGTTTTAGTGGGATTGCTAGGCTGAGTTCGAATGGTCGTGCATAATTTATGATGCGAGCTGGCCCCTGTAGCATCCCGCGCCCGTTTAGAGGGAAGCATACATAGAGAAGGGCAAAGCGTACCAATTGTATCGGCGCGCAGATGGGAGAGAAGCCGAAGTCTGGCAGCGGAGTCTCATCATTACCAGGCGGAGGGACGGGGCCACCTTCCAGTTGTGGCAGCGGTGGGTCACGGTTCCGTGTAGGACCGTCTGGCGGTCTGTCTGAATCAGGCTATCAGTAGACCGGTCGCGGTAAGTTGATGACTCGGACATACCGTTCATCGTATCGTTGGGGTAAAGCTCAACTCTGGGCGCGGCAACTTCGAACTGTGTATAGACGGGTGGTGGTGGTGGGCGGTGGGCTAGTTGCGCTGAGCATGCTTAACTCTATAGCTGGGGAATATCGTGGCCCAGATGCTAACGATCTTTGTTTTCTTTGTAGCATGTGAAAATTAAACTTCATACGTACGGGAACGGTGCATAATCCTTTTCTTTCACATTACATCTGCGATATCCTCTTTGTACGTAGTCAGGGGTAGCAGCGAAAGGCGACGCACCTGGATAAGTTGATTAGTAAGGCAAGGCTTCACATTGATATTCTGAAGGCTCACCCAAGGCCGGTCAGGAAGTCAAGTAGGGCCACAGTCAGAGCGAATAGGCGCATTGAGGGGACAGCAGCGGCAGATCCACCCATGGGATATGTGTGATACCATGTGCATTGGATTCACCTATCGGGGAAGCCCTACAAGACAGGACCGTGTGTGGAACGTAGTATACATAGAGCAAGCAGAAGATGGAATGAAAATTCGCAGCAAATCAGAGCGGAGACGTGAAAAACGTTGGGACGTGAACAGCATCAAACATCAAAAACTAGCCAAGCATCATCGTGATTATGGCGTGAGGCCTCGCGGATGTTAGAACACTACCGCACACGGGAGCAAGAATGCGGGCCGACCGCTCGCAGCCAATAAGTCGTGGCTGGCCGAGCCCCTCAGCCGCGCACCGGTTGGTGTATATGTTAAGCAATGAGGAGTTTATGCAGCTTGTGCGACCTCGCGGCCTCGAATTGTTCCACGAGGACGAGGGGGAGAAATTCGCGAACTATTCGCATTCCTGCAGGCCTTTGCTCGAGGGACATAGAGAGGCGTGGACGGATAGGGTACGGAGACACGCGCGAGGAAGTGCGAGAGCGTACACGGTGAAGGCGAAGCTCGGACGGAAGTGGCCCATAGTTCTGTTTGGAGTGTAGAAGCAACGCTCGCATACCAGTCTTATTCTTTGGTGGCGAGAATGCTACAAACTTCATCAATACCGGCGTAATTTGAGGACACTAGTCAACTTACCTTGCAGCGAGTCTATTGAAAATGCGGTGTCCTGCCAGGTACGTTTACTTTCGGTGACCGTTTCATGAGCAAGCGCTTGGAGCATCATCGTTGGTTTGAGCAACCTGGGCCAAGAGAGCCTTCAGCTGTGCAATAATGATATTAGCCTGAGAGCCGCTCGAAATTGAGGAATCGTCGTGGGCCAGGAGCGACGGGGTCAGACCACCAGGACTTGTAGCGCCTGATCAGGAACGGCCAGCGCGAGTCGGACGAGAAGACATTGCAGGGGTTTGCCCTTTGGCGAGTCAGAGACAGGAACGACATGAATCGACAGGGGGCTTACATGGCTGCTGGATCTCCTTCCCTCGGGTGACGAGGTTATCGACGTTGGGGAGCGAGAACAAGCCTTGCCTGGCTATAAACTCGGGCTCGTCATCATGGAGATCTTCAGACGATGTTGAAGTAACGGAGTTCGTAGTCGACCTTTCTGGCACGTGGTGAGGTGAATTATCAGGAGTGAGCGAAGGCATCCTGTCTGGTGATTCGTCTTCGGGCTGATCTAAACGCAAGACACGAGCCAGATGCTGCAGAGCAGTATTCTTCTTACGCACACGATTGATGCACGAGAAACGTTCAATCCCCGAATCAATCGAGTGGCGGCGTACGCGACCTCCACCAAGCATCTATAGAATAGGTCAGTATTCACTGCAGTTCAAAGCTAAAACAACAGCACTTACAGAGAACATGATATCGTCCTCCCCGGGTTCAGTATGCATCGTGCTGAAACAATCAACGCCGGGCATTGACTACGGGCAGAACTGGTGGAGCTGCGTATGGGCCTCCGAATGACTCAGATTGAAAGCGTCGTCGTTGTCTTCCACATATGACGGCTGTCGTATTGATAACTCGAAAATGGAATCATCGCTTGAGGTTCGGGGTACGTTCGCGTCTTCTACGAAGATTGAATCGCGTGCCAGCTGTTGTTCGTAGTGATCACTTGCAAGTGCAAGACTCTCGGTTGAGGACGCAGGGATGGAAGACAGTGTCATGCCGTAGTCTCTGTCGAACATCTTGTCACCGACGTCGGGCCTCCCAAGACGAGAAATGGAGAAGTCGCTGGTAATCGAGCTAGCGTCAGATGATGACTGTTGGTTCCACGCTGGCACAGCTCCTTGAGCCACGAAGCTAGACCCCGAGCTGGTATCATCGGGAGGGTTGGCTCCAATCATCCAGTTGTATATGCTAGCGGGAGGACCATTTGACCTGGTTGAGAAGTTTACGGCGTTAGAAAGTTGGCTAAAGTCGTTACCCGTGCCGGGCTGGGAACTTGCAAGAAACCATGCGTAGCAGTACCTATGACCGCGTTGACCGCCGAGTTTTTTTTCCCTCCAAGCTCTGGGCGTAGATCGACGGAGAGACGAGATTCCTGCTGCGAACGGAAGGGTTCGAGGATGGAGAGAGATGGGCTATGGGCGGGATGATATCTGACAACGTCAAGGGCTTGTCGAAAGAGTTCACAGACATATCGGAGATGGAGGGTCTAGCACCGAACTTGAAGCTCATGTTGAGTTTGCCGTCCGACTCCTTTGGACGCACTGGACTCGAGCTGTCCTGGGGGATCGGATACTGCATGCAGATATCTTCCTCGCATTCCCGAATGAGATGGTCCAGAGTGTCGCAATTCGACGAAGGGCAGAATGAGTGCTCGTGATCCTCCTCAGAACGGGAATGCTCGTGCACGCTGCCGTCCAAGGAGTCCACGTCGTTCGGTTCAGGTGCAACACGAGAGACGAAGTCCTCCGCAAACAGACACCTGTGGACCGAAGACGACGGCGAGCTGTGAGAGTTGTCGGGCAGGAACAACCCTTGTCCGAGCCCAAGAGAGAAGTCAAAATCAGTACGGAAGGCATTGTCCAGCTGCTCGACAAAGCTTCATCTGTCGGAGGGCTCCGAGTTGCTGATCAGCTTCTGTAGTTCTCCAGTGAAGTCGAACGACTTGTAGGTGTCGTTCTCGCGGGGCGTGTCCATAGCATCGTTGATGTCCGTCTCACAGTTGTGATCGTCGGTGAGCGTGGCTCGGAAGAGGGGTGTGTCAGGTTCTTTCGCCTCTGCCGGTGCTTGAAGGCGAGGTAAAGCTAGTAACAGTAGTGTATCAGGATTAGAAGAAACCGAGTGACGTCGTGAGAACGTACCGTCCAACGCACTGGGCAAGTCGTCGTCGCTCTGGCCAGAAAAAACGTTCTGCAGCTTGTCGGGAATATCAGAATCAGGATCCTTGTCATCCACTTCCGGTCCTTTGCTACCCAATGCTCCACTCAAACGGAGGGTCTTCATCGCTTCTGGAGGCAGTACAACAGCAGAGGCACACATCGCCGATACAACAGCGGACTTGCGAGAGTGACGCGAGCTCGCACGCTTGAAGGGAGCGGGGCTCGGAGACGGTGGTGCAGGCTCGTCATCATAGAACTCGGCGGATGGTTGTTTGCCAATCTTCTGAGCGCTGGGTCCCGAGCCGAACGTAGACGAGGACGAAAGACCGCCAGTACGGATATTGACTGGAGTGCCCGATGAAGGTAGGGACTCGAGTCTGAAGACACGTCGGCGGACTGCGGGGTTGAGAGGCTCGAAGGTAATGGAAGGCTCTTCGGGTGCTGGTACCGGAGACTTGGACCTCTTGTGAGAAGAGAGACGAAGCGCACTGCTTGGTCTCGAGGTCGACGTCGACGTCTTGGACGGTGAGACTATCCAATCAAGGCTAGACCACGGCAGGATCGGCTTTCCAAGCAACTTGCACTGTTCCGTGGCATCCATCGGTTGCTGTCTCGTCGTAGGGGCGGCGGGGTTGACAGTCTCGAGCAAAGGAGCGTCCGTCTCGGGATCGAAGCTGAACTTGGCTTTCCCCTTGCCTGTGAAGGAGTTCCCTCTGCTGGCGACATCAAGCGACAACGAACGCGTATGAGACGGCATTGGGGCTTAATGCTTGATGGGCGAGTCCTTTGGCGTGGCCTCGAGGTCCAGACGGTCGATGAGCGACGCGAGCTCATATGTAGCAGCGTCGAGGAGAGACTTGACACCTGGCAGTACGAAAGTGATCATGAGTTACATGTGGTCCGAGAACCAAGTTGCGACGGATCCTTACCATCTTCACCCTCCGACATACCCTTAGGCCTCGGCCGTCCAATCATCTGCTCCGACATCGGCCTCCTCCTCGCCTTCTTCACCGTACTCGTCACATCCTCACGTGGGCTCTCCTGGCTCAAGCTGCTATCAACACTAAGCTCCCCGATCGACTCGATCGGCTGGACAGGTTTCGACGCAGACTGCTGACGAACCTGAACCTCCGGGGATATATCCGCGATCGTAGCGCGACGACGACCCTCGGGCCCCTTGCCTTCTCGACGGCTTGGCCTGAGGCTGAGACTGAGACTCAACGCTCTGACGCCTCCGCTCCCGCTCACGGCGCTGCATCTCCTTGTGAGTCTGCAAACCCGCTTCGTCTCACCGCACAGACGCGACCCACCCGTTCTAAGAGCGAGGAGAGCGGAACGAGAACACCGATATACCCGACGTAGAAGACGATGGGCTTAACGACGAGCCGCTCGTCCTCGAGACTGACACCGACGCAGGTCGGCCGTTGGTCCCATGACGAGGTGTGCAGAGTCGCTGGCAGCGGACGTCCGACTACGTATTGTCCACTCGCGATCTTTGTCCTTCTGGTGCTGACTGGAGGTGGTAGATAGGTTCGACGAGCTGCAGCATGTGCATAGAGCTCAGCTTCATCGTCTGCGATGGTAGGCCTCCAAGCCCGATCTTGCTCTGCTTTCGCTTAACGGACTCTTCGACTTTGGCGGGAGGCATCATGATCATGATTGGGCTTGCCTGACGGCTGAGAGAACCACCTGTAGCTTTCAAGCTACCTCTGGACGTCTTGAGACTTAGGCTCATCCTCTTCTTGTGTTTCTTCTTCGTCTCCTCCTTGTCCGAAAGGACATCCTCGTCCTCTTTCTTCCGTGTCTTCTCCCGCCTCGAACCCGATCTCTCCCTTTCCACTCCCCGCATCTTATTCTTCTTCCTCGCCTTCTCCTTCTCCTCAGACCCTGCTCCGTCCTCCTCTTGCTAGTCGTAATAATCGTGGCTTCACCCATATTCGTAAGTGCGCCAGAGGTGTAGTTGTTGCTTTCCCTCTTGTCGTTCTCGTGGTCAGTGTGGTTGTTCTTGCTAGGTGCACGGCTGATCGAACTAGGCCGCATACTAGCTAGTACTAGCATCAAGGGCCACACAGCGTTCGAAAATTGAATATCTTATATTTAGGCATTTTCAACAAATCATACAGAAGTTGTCATTGATAACTCACTCTTTACAAGTTCCATCTCCCGACGATGTCTCTGCCACCACGAGGCGGGGCGAGCTTCGCTGCTTTCGACCGTGCTACTAAGGAAGATCATTCAACACGGCTCTGGAATGAACACTGATTGAAGTACTAAATTGACTCACAGAATCAGAGTAAAAGGAAGTGCTCACGAGCAGTTTGTCTTCGAATACGCACGGCTGGTAAAGTGGCATGCGAGGCGAAGTCGACGGTTGAGATGAAAGCCTAGATAAGTAGCGAAGACCTCGCTGCCAGGCTGGGGATATATAAACGCTCATGATAGCGCCTACCCACCGTAATCAGGGCACCGTAGTCTCACTCAAATTTAATCGCGATTGCGTTCACACATCTACAAAGAGGGGGTTTTCCGACTCAGCTATCCTCTTACAGGGACGCTTTCGAAGTTAATAACCAGGTACGTCTAGAATAAGACTCGAGACCTAATCGTATTGGACAGCCGATCCAGATTGACAGTATGCCTTTACGCGAGTGAGCGGAACTTCTGGTAATTCTCAAGACTACAGGCAAGGAAAGGTGAAACGGGGGCAACGCAAGGAAGCAGCCAACAACGACCCCTCGAAAGCGGTGGTTGTTTGCCTGCTATTCAGTGCTTGCAATCAGTCCATTCCAATTCCGCCCTGCAACGTGTGATTATGTGCGCTGGTTCTTCTGAGAGACGCATCGAGCTTACCCTGTAAAGTGGTCTAATGTGAACACACGTTTCCGAGACCTTTGCCAATGGGATCGGATTCAGGGCACAGTGGCACACTATGTCCTTGACGTCGATAAGGGTAGTGTGTCTGCTCTTCTTCTTGTAGAAAAGGCGGCCAATGTCACCAATTGACCCCGCGCGATCTTGAGCCAGGTAAAAGTCGTGCTGCTTGTCCGCCTCCGTAAGCTCTCTATGGTGGCGGATCGCCACGTGGACTTTGAAACCCTTCCCTTCGCTGCGCTCCTGGACCATGATGTCTGTAATCTGACCTGCATGCCATCGTCCAAAAGGGAAATCGCCAAAGATGATATAGCTATCAGCACGCCCAGTCGAAGCGGTAGAGTAGCTAGCCCGTCGAAAAGTGAAAGAAGTCTGGAACAGAGCGGTGCGAGAAGGAACAATGTTGCGATTCAAAGCACGTAAAAGGTCGTATAGGCGATTCGGTACTCGTTCCTGAACGGTCCAGTTGGAGTAACTGATAGAGTTGTTGAAGTAACCCCCGGANGGTACTCGTTCCTGAACGGTCCAGTTGGAGTAACTGATAGAGTTGTTGAAGTAACCCCCGGATTCGCTCTGTAGAGTTCCTCTCCTATCACTTTCGAAGGCCATCACAAATGATCTCCTAAGAGGTTCCAATTCTGGGGGGAGTTGAGCCATAGATGCACGAATTTGCTGAGAGTTACAAAGGCGTCTCATCATAGTTAGCTCCATCTCCCCTGCATAGGACTACGGTCAACAGCGAAAAGGTTTAGTGCTGGAGATCAACGACTTACCCGGTCTGGAATTAGTCGGTGTCTTCTGCAACAGGAAGTTGATTCTCTCGAGAAGATTCGTCCGCTGCCCTGGAGCCGGACCATGATTCTTGAGCGTGTCCCTTAGATGGAGACACAAGTGCTGATTTGGGGTCAGCCCGCGATGAGGATACAGAATGCGGATACCACGTAGGTATTTCAAGAACAGGTCATAGCTTTTGTCGATGGCGTGAATTGTGTTACTCCTCATGAGCGCGATGTCGGCTGCGATCGAGAAGTCGAGAAAATTAGTGAGCATCTCACGTTTGCGAGAGCCATCGGGCTCCGTGCCCCAGATCCGTGGCAAAGAGCTCACAAGAATCACTGTGACGGTAGTGCGTAAAGCGTCCTGGGAAAGAGTGCCATGAGATTTGGTTCCCAACTCAGAAGGCACTCTCCCTATCCATGAAGGTAGGGATATCCGCTGAATATCTTCGCGAATGCTCGCGAGAGTTTTTTGCCCTAGCACGGCTGTTTTCTGACGTGGTTCATCGTCTTTACCATTTTTTGCTCTCCTCGCCACCTCCTGAAAGCGGTGAAATGAATAATTGAACGTTGTATTCCAAAGGTGATTTTACGTACCACCACGTACAAGGCCTCGGATAGGACTTCTTTTGAACTGGATGCCAAGCTCAGGTTTATAGATGAGCGGAGCGACTCGAGATCGGTTGAGCCTGAGGCATGAGGGGAAGCCGGTATGACACCGGATTGCACCCCACTTCTAGACAAGACGTGGGCAACAGTATCGAGAGCCTCCGGCTCTGCCTCAATCCTGCTCGAAAGCAGGGCCTGGACAACTTTCCTTCTGTGACGATCAAGTGCTTTTGCTGACTGAGCAGTTGATAGGGCAGTCTCTGCTTTGTATGTTTCATACTCTGTCGGAGGATCGTTCGGGTTGATCGGAGACAGAGGATTGATTGGGAGACCATCCTCGCCAAGTATGCCGTTGGCTGCTCGCTGTGAAGAAACCGGTTAGTGCGTGATCTATGAATGCATAGTTCGAAAGACGCCTTACATATTCTTGTAACACTTCCACAAGAGCTAGTTTTCTACCACCGCACGGATTACCTATACGATCACAACACTTGTCAAGCACCTTCGCGGGGAGCGCCTCTAGCTGCTTGTCCGTGCCTCTATTTACTATCTGCCAAGCGTGTTCCACCTCCGCTGGGTGAGGTTCCTTCCGTTTCTTCGCTGCGGGTGCCTCTGCGTCACCGAGCCCATCAGGGACTGAGGCATCCATGTCCCACAGGTCCCGAAGGTGGTGATCTGC
>JAXQGX010000924.1:0-10742 GCA_037040455.1 Irpex sp. P115-07
CTGGCACAGCGCTTTCAGCAACCCGCATCTGCTCACCCGAGGCGCAGAGCCTGCTTGCGCGCCTAGCCCAGGCTCGGCGGCTTTCTAGGGCCTGGCAAGGCCTAGCGTACCTCATAAGAATGAGTCGCTTGGAATTCTCACACATATTGCTGATATTTGAGCAGATTTCTATTGGTAAACTGCGCGTTCAGCTATACAATACTTTCAGTTTACACCGATAAAGCCCAAACAAAATATCAGCTGATGTCTATATCATACTCTTTTCAATAGCATGCAATCTTATCTATATTGCTTATCTTATCTGCCTTGTAGTTCAGATAAGAAATCTGATTGAATGACATCTCAACATTCAGAATATTACATAATCATTCTGTGGGAAATAGTGCCAGCTCACAGATAATAAACAAAATGTGGCACCATTATTTTAAGCTTACCTGCCCTAAACCAGGTGGTCTGTGCACAGTTCTGAAACTCTATATAAACTCTCACTGGACATGTTCTCATCTCTCATCTTCATCCCTAAGTTGTGACTGAGCTAGTACACCACATAAGTCTTCTTGGTCATTCACAGCCTTGCACTATCCCTCACCTGTCAGTTACTTTGAAGTTCTTCTTTCACATTAGTCATCAATCAAGGTTAGTTTCTATCTGTTTTGAAGTCACTCTGCTTACATCTCTATCTCTATGCAAAGTTCTTATCTCTGTGACTATCTCTGAGCAAGTGAATATGACAGAAGTCAATGTCAATGTACCAGTGAGTTTTTGACAGAACAACAAAAGCACACCACTGACATCATTTCATCTGAAGCTTGACAAACCTGCTCCAGTTTGTCTGTGTATCACTCATGGCAACATCAATGTCACAATCAACGTAAACATTGCAGACACAGAGACTGGGCTGCAGGTCCATGTGAACAAGTCTGTTGACATCATCATGGCTGAGCCAGAGCCTGAAGATGTAGAGATGATAGACAACACAGCCAATAATTAGAACGAGGTAAATCCTTCAGCTACTGCCCTACACAATGTTCAGTAACTGAGGCTGATAGTAGATCTAGGTTCATGCACTAGGTAGAATGATTCAGGTCAACAACAGCGGAGACAGTGATGTTAGCTCGCAATAACTTACAATCTTGTCAATACAACTTAATATCTTTTCCTCTCGGGCAGCTGCACTTGAGCAGACAGGAATTCCGACTCTGCTCTGCTCAAGACGTCCGAGGAAATCCAAGCGCCCGGCGCACTCGAGAGATTGGCTCCAAGGTACAGTATGGCCGGCTGAGCCGGCCGACTTGCCACTCGAGCAGTTGTGCACGAGATTGGCGGAACTTCCGGCAGCGCGGCCACTGAGGTGTGCGAGCAAGCCCGGTTGTTCACGCCAACTCGCAAGTTGCACATCACCGGCTAAGCCGGCCACCTGTGCCTCTCGTCTCGTCAAGCGTCGAGAGGGTAATATGCAATGTGTGAACTAATAGTGTGTTTCAGATGTAGCGAGCATACATGATGTTATCCATGTAACGACGTACCGGGAATACCCCATACAAACCGAGCGTATGGCTTGCCAGATGGCCGCTCCGTCATCTCACCGCGCGTCGCGCCTCCTACGTAGAAGGTACGTGTCTGCCGTACCCACGCACACTTGCTGAGATTCACCTATCATCGAGCGGATGCAACGCGTGACGGCCAGAGATCCCGTCTGCTAGACGTTGGATAGAGCGCAGGTGACGATGCGAGCGACTTCTCGAGACGTCCGAAGCAGACACGGACACATTGCGTTGAGCATGTTGGCGTAGTGTGTGTGGATGAAGGGAGCACTGTCGGAGAGGAGAGGGGAGACGTGTCAATTAGTGTATTGTCTGTCTGGAAGAGCGCGAAAGAAAGAGCGCGAACGGAGAATGCAAGGAGAGGGATGGAAGAGAGTGTGCAAGAGAGAGAATAGGACGACGTGCGCGAGGGCGACGGTGAGATAGCGAGACGGCAAGGCGGATGCGCGAAACGGCATAGGATAACACCAGGGTGCCAGCGAACGCGACCACGCCAAAATGCAACGTCGTGAAGGTGGACAAGAGAACGGACAACGCGTATGACGGAACGAGAAGAGTGCGGAGGTGAATGGAGATGATGGAAACGGAAGTGAATAGCGGCATGTGAAGGGGCCGAAGAAGACAGAAGGATGGAGCACGGACAGCGCAGAAGGGTAGAGCGATGGGGCAAAATACGACGAGGTAGACAGAAAGGAGATGCTTACTAGGCTTCGTCGAGGACCTCTCCTCTATGCTCTATGCGACCCGACACCCGTACTTTCCTCTTCCTGTCACTATGCCCATCCATGGGGAGTTGGATGACAACGGAACGAGACCACTTGAAGGATGATTCTGAGAGAGACGAAGGAGAGGACGGTCGAGAGCGTTCCAAGGCTGTGGAGGCGAGAGTACGTCGCGCGGGAGTGTGGGTATAGGTGGGTGTCGGTATGGATGTGCATGCGCATGTGGATGCGCAATGACCGGTGGTGGCGACGGTGAATCGTATCGGGTCGCTACTATTTGCCTTCAGAGGGATGGGGAGTTCGTCGTATGGGAGAAAACGCGAAGTCGAAGAGGAACATGGTCGTGGTGGTAGCGAATAGATCAGTCCGTGGCCAGAAGCATACGACGGTTCTTCTGGGTGATGAGTGATGAGAGTACTAGTTCGCTCATTCTGAACAGGGGAGTAGCCGTGTTAGCTAACAGACGTACGACACACCGGGAGCGTACGTACCTTCGTCTTCGAATCACTCATCATTCGTCTCCTGCGTCCTATCTTACTCCGCCCAGGATTGAGTTACGTCGAGGAATCCCGAGATAAGTTGTATAGTGTGGAGGGCACAGCGTCGAGTGACAGGGTAGCTAGTCATCGTGCTTAGAGGCAAGCAAGGGAGATGAGTTGAACGCACAGCTCGGGGCGGAGGTGTTCGTCGCTGAAACGATGCGCAGGTGGTCTAAAATTCGAGGCTAGCCATGGTGCCCGCCAGTCGGTCATTACAGTAGACGAGAGAAGACAAGCGAAATGGTTGCAGTTGTGATCAAGGACGACGAGATGCATAGGGCGCGGCAGGTAGGTCTGGTTGAACTGGTTCTGGATACAGGCGACCTAATCTTGGGATAGAGGCCGGTCGACGGTGGATGGAGTGAAGGCGACTCGAACGACGACGGCGACGAAGCATGAACGTTGTCGAAACGTTAGAGCACGCCGCCGCCGTTGTTCGTCTCATTGCTGCTGCTATGTCGGACGCTATCAAAGAGTACTAAGTGGGTCGTGTGCCGCCATGTCCTTGGGATACGTCCAGATCGCTCTCGAGCTATCGAATGGTATGCGAACGACCATGGATTTGACCTTGTCGTGATGTTCGTTGTAGTGAGAACGCCTGAGCGAATCGGACGTTGATTAACGTTGAATACGGGCCACTGAGCAAGTACTGAGCATGGTTATGTTAGAAGAACGAGGTCGTCGTGGTCTGAGTTTTACATACCGTTTCAGGTTCGCAGACAAAGAGACCGTCAAACCCGAGACATTGGTCAATGCTGTGGCCAGAAAGCGTGGACGAGATCAAAGATTCCAGCAATGGTGGATTGCGTTGGATGGATGTGCCTGAGAAGGAGTGATCTCGAGAGCACTGAACGTGTTTTGTCCATGAACGAGATCTCCACGCCCGATCAGTATACCACCACTTACCGCTCATTCCAAGCAGAACCTCCTTCTCGCCACGACGACCATGTCTTCCTCTGAAGAAGCCCAACCTCTCGACGCTCACAATTCCCACTTCCTCATCCACCCACCACAAGAACAACAACACACCGACCACGCTGATCATGACGATGCCGACGAACCCGAATACGATCACTCAGAAGACGGGGATACAGCCTCTCAACGCTCCATCTCCCTCTCCTCGCCATCTCACACAAGACCAACGTCCACTCACGAACATCTAGCAGTCAACACTGACGACGCACACGACACCGAAGCGTCCGCATCTGCTATAACCCCCGTGACGCTGATACGACAGGGCCTGTCAAGTACGAACCGCGACTCGCACACGTACACGGTCGACACCGACTTTAGCTCTGACCATGATGCGGACGACCGGAGTTTGTTCATGCGGAGGTTGGAGGACTCGGAGAGCCCGATCTCGAGTGTTGCGCCGTCGTGGCACGAGCATGAGGACGGACATGATGACAAGGACAAGGAGAACGAGCACAAACACGAGCAGGAGCACGAGAAGGATCAAGCGAAACTGCCAGACGTCCTCGCTGCCGCTCCGACGTTCGAAGGCAAAGCTATCGACCTACCAGCCAAGTCGATTGGCAGCACGCCGTCTACACCAGCCACCCCACCCACCGCCTCCTACCCGCCTCCCCCACTCCAGAAACCCGACTCAAGAGGGAGCGTCGCCTCTTTCGCGTCGAGCTCGACTTCGTATTCGAAGAAGGCGCGTCCGGAGAGTGTGCTCGTGAACCATGACGGGCCGATCGTGTTGGGTATTGCGTTGGTTGACTTTAACCATCTCGTGAGTACCCGTTTCCTTTTCTTTCCATTCAGTTGTTGAGAACGAGTTGTGATGTGACAGGTAGGACCGAAGATCGAGTTCTCGAAGGGGGAGGTGTTTGAGGATGAGGAGATTGCGAAGATTTTGCCGTTCCTCGCGTTGCCTGATGGTGCCCACCTGGTACGTCTTTCTCTTGCCTCTGCTTCGTCGCTTTACTCACTTATTCTTGTTCTCATTCATCTTCTCGCTCGATTACCCATCGCTACTCACTCGCGCTCTCACTCCTTGCCTGACGAACTTATCCACCTGCCGGACGATCCTTCAACCAAACGCCGTACGACCGCCGAAACGCTGCACGGATACATACATCAGACCGTAGAAGACTACTCGTATTTCCACCTCGTCCCGCCGTCGAGCAAGCCGACGACTGTGTTTGGTATCTCGTACGTACGCTTTCTTTCATTCTCTCCTACGTCCCTTGCTACATACGCTTTTTTCCTGCCTCTCCATACATTGTTCCCTCGTCTCGATTGCCCACGAGATTTATGAGCGAATACGCCCTTCCTCCTCGCATACACGTCGTCAGCGCGTTCAACGTCGTTCCCACCTCTCTCATGCACGCGCATACACACGACGCGCACCACACCCCGCTCATTCAATCGCCAATCGCCTCTTCTCATTGTCTCTTCGTCCATATGTCCCCGCATATACCCTACGTTCTTCCCTTCCCTGATCCCTCCTTCCCTACATTACTCATCTCATACACCTGATTCATACTCACTATCCAACTACACAGATGCAATCGACAGATACGTACGGCAGACCTCCTCGTCAAGGAACAAGACATGACGCGTTCGACGGTGCAGAAGGCGGTTGTCGTGTTGGCGAGTAAGCCGGTGTTTGGGCCTATACGGTGCGTCTGCGTCTTACAAGCTTTTAAATGCATCAAGTCTAGGTGCTCATTCATGTCTACCTCGCGGCCTCTCTCGTCACAACATCGCACGACACGACACGTCTCCCTCACGGGTCTACTCCTCGATCGTTCCTCTTGGATACACACCCTCCTATACAACACGACGCGGTACGACACAATACCCTAGAGATCGACTCGGCGTCGTCACGAAAGCCCTCTTCGCCCAACGCGACTTCACAGACATGTCAATACTCGAAGACTTCCACACGAGTCTGGAATTGGGGTTAAGGAGCCAGTTGACCGAGAGCGGATTGTACATGGGTGAGTCTTCGTGTGCCGTTTTGTCGTGGTGTTGAATCGAGCGGGGCGGACGCAGGGACTAGTTTGTGAGTGGTGTTCGCTCATCGTTCGTGGTTTGCGCAAAGCTGACGTGCTATGGGTGTTGGTGGTGCTGGGGAATAGGCGGGAGCTGGTACATATGTTCAGGCAGCGGACGCTCGTGCTACTCAAAGCTCTGATGCTACAGAAGAAGGTACGCCCCGACTCTCTGCCCCTCCCTTCCACTCAAACTATTATTCCTCACCCCCGTCCTCTCTGCCCATCATCCACCCCACGTTTCACACTCTCACCATCTCACCTCGCAGATAATGCTCTACGGCCACCCAGTCGAGAAACTCTGCACCTACCAATACTCCCTCGTCACCCTCGTACCCGGCCTACTCCAGAACCTCGACGACTGCGGGTCTCCACCTCTCGCTTCAAGGGCGGGTAGACTTGAGAAACCGACGGAGCTGAAGACGAGCGACCCGAAGAGTATGATGAAGTTTGTTGGGCTGCCGTTGGATTTGTTTGGGCAGGTGAGTCTTCGTTCGTCCTTTGTTTGCTAGGCGGTGTATTGGAGGTGGTGGTAGAGGATTGCTGATATACGTTTGTTTTTTCGTAGGACTCGTTCTTCCAGCCGTATTTACCGCTGCAGCAGCTGGATATGTTGAAGGACACGAGTAGCTGGTTGTGTGGGACGACTAACTCGATAGTCACGCAGCAGAAGGAAGTCGACTTGCTCGTCAACGTGCGTATCTACCCTCTCTTCGTCGCATGAGTTGCTAGCTAGATGTGGAACTCACCTCGTTTCATGATCGTAGGTCGAGACTGGAGCGTTCGAGTTCCGGAATCCGATGGTCGAGCGGGCGGCGGGTCTGACGGCGGCGGATCGCAAGTGGATGGACGACGTCGTAAAGGATGTGAACGATAGCTGGGAGGGAGACGTCACGGGCACACCCACGATACAGTGAGTCTCCAGTTTATGTATGATCTGCCGCTTAAGATTGACCTATAGGTACAGATTCAAGGGCAGCGACGATTATTTGAGGCAGAAGGTGCGTTTCGTTTAACGGTCGTGCTGAGTACTAAGGCTGAGCAGTGTACGATAGTTTGAAGAGTATATTTTGGGTGCACTTGCGTCTGTGAAGTACTCGAACTTTTTGGCGAAGGGGCAGAGTAATGGTGTGGTTATAGCAGATGGTGCTGGTACGTTCACACCTTTTTACATGTTTGTATCTAGCTCACGACTGTGACGTGTCAGGAAACCCGAACGCGATACAAGACTTCAACATGCTGTGGATCTCGGAGTTCAAGAAGACGAAGGCGTACGAAGTGTGGGATCGCGTCACGGATCCGCTGTTATTCGATATCGTCGAGCCGCGGTAAATATGTTTCATGCCTCCACGTGACAATATTCTGACATCTCTTGTGTATCGTAGACATCCGTGCACGGACAAGCCCTCCGTCGTCGCAGATATCGGTATACGGCTCGCGGAGGGCATCAACGACCTCAAACTGGACCAACAACTCGACTCAACGCGAGACGCTATCCAACGAACGTTCACCGCAGGCTCGACGAACTTCTTCAAGGCCGTCGAGGGTGTACGTGGGCGGTGGATGCAACGAGCGAACAGCTCGCCGAACGCAGAGGGCAGCTCCAGCGGGTACTTGTCCACCACGACAGGCGACGCCTCGAAGTCCGACGCGAACAGCATCAAGTCGGCCAGTTCGCGGCCTCCTAGTACTCATGTCACACCAGACACCTCGCCCCAAGTTCCTGCCGCGACACCGAAAGGCATGCGCCCTCTCAGTCTCGTTGGTGGACGAGGTGTGACCATCCCATCTGAGACTCCACCGCCGCCTGTACCGGAGATCAGGCCGTCGTTGAGCTCGTGGGGATCAGGTATCACGTCGTTCTTTGCATCGCGGGCTCCTAAAGCTGCGACTGCGACAACGACAACATCAACACCTGTTAAGGCGTCGACGCCGCCGAGAGCTGGGTCGCCTGCGCCGTCCGTAGCGTCGAAGTTGGGGAGTGTGGACCATGGGATCGAGGAGCTCAAGCCGCGGAATTTGGATGAGATATATGGGTCTGCGGGGTCGAGTGCGAGGTCGTCAGTTGGTTCGGGGGTGGCGGTCGACCCTACTGGTCGGAAGGAGGGTGCTACACGAGAATCGTTGGAGTCGTCGGGACCTGGCTTTGCGTTGTAAATTATCGTTTTGTTTTCTTCGTTGTTGCTGTCGACGTTCGCGGGAATGGTGCATGGATGGTTTATTGTAGCTATATTATATACGAAGGAGTGGGAATGCATCGAGTGGACGATATACATGAGTACCGGTCGAGGATAAATTGGACGTGAGCGTGCACTGAAGATATTCGTGCCTCGGCGTGATACCCCTTGAACAAGCTTGGACGCAAGCACACGACCTCCCCCACTGATCTTTGATATAGTGTCCGAGCCACAGTCTCTTCCAACGCCTCCGAGTCGAATACGAAGACCTCCTTAGCGTGTTGGATTCCATCCGTCCGAATCGTCATTAATGAGCACTCCTAAGTACGAGCCACGATATGATACGAGTTATATATATATTTACCATCTATGATACATCCTCAGCGATTGTCGAGCGCGGAGATTTGAAGAGAGTACACTCACTCTCATCTACCTCACCCGTCCACGCCTTCAAGTTCAACATCACTGCACATCCTCCGACGAAGCCTGCGTCTGCACACCCCTCTCCCGCTCGTCTCCCTCCAACACGCCCGCCCTCTCCTCCACCTTTCCCACAACCCGCCTCAACACCTCATCCTCCATTAACTCGGGACGCCGTTGAAACGACTCGCGCACGAGTTCCTCCAGCGCAGAAGTGTAGTCTACGTATTTGAGGAAGTGGGCGCGGGAGGCGTCGAGGTGGGAGAGCGTTGCTTGACTTGCGATATGGGCAACTGGTCGTATGTCCGAAAGAAGTGGTGGTAGAGGGTGCGAGGTTGGTATAGCGGGAGGATCACTGGAGGGCTGATGCGTCGGCGTGGTTCTCAGCGGCGATGCATTGCTATCACCCATGTTTGCCTCAATACTCGTGGAAGTCACGATTTGTTGAATTTGTCGACCTGGGCTAGCAATGCTACTAGTACTAGCAGCTGGAACTGTCGTTTTCGTAATCTCGCGGTGACGGTGATGGTCACTGTCATCCCATACATCACGAGAGATTCGTTCTGTTGTCCTCCTCCCTTGCCGGAGAAACTCTGCTTCATTAGATAGATTTGAGACCTCGGCGATTGGTTGAGCTGTGAGTGCCAATGACCGGTGAATGGTCGTCAGGATAACAAAATCTCTCAATATTCCGCATCGAGCTTATTTACCTGTGTGTGCTCTCATAGGCAATGCACCAGGCCCATCCCCCTCTTCCGACTCAGTAAAACTCATATCCTCGTCGTGCTCCTCAGTCCACCTCAGATACTCGTCGTACGTCGTCTCTGTGTCCCGCAGACGTGAATCCGCCTCGCGTGCGTCCAGCCACTTTTCCCAAGCGGCGCTATTAACCCTCCACAGCGAGCGGTTGAACAATTCTCTGTTCTCATCCAGCCAGTCACATAACTCCTCCAGCGATCTGTACCCTGGATATGAAATCGAGAGCGTGAGATCATATGATAGGTGAAATGTGTGGTATACGCACGGAGGTGTTGTGATACCTTGAATATCTTCATTCCAGTCTGAAGGGCCCGGTCGGTATGCCGTGTTCTAAGGTGAAGGCCGTGGGAAGCCGAAGGGATTGGCTGCGTGACACGACTGCTGTTCCATACCAAGTATTACGGAGACGCTGCGTAATATGCTACGCCGCCTCCAATTACCACCTTGTCATTTTACCTCACCGCGTCGACCGCGAGGTCACTCAACGCCTACGTACTAAACGAGGTCTTGAGATCTCTCGGGCATAGTGGTTTACGCCGCATACCATGCATCGCAAACCGTATTGATGTCCTGACAAGCGACTTCCGGCTCTTACGAAGAGCTCATATGCAAGCGTTTTCAAGCGACTACATATTAAGCAGCAAACTAGGCAGACCTAAGGTATCTCGAGCGACGAAACAGCGAGTGATGCTGCGAGGACACGGCTTGAGATGACAACTTAGCCATCGTAATAAACCTAAGCAGATGTCGGTCAGAGATGTGGTATACATTGGAGAGAATTGCCCTTGAACAAGGTCGTTTGTAGGAAGCTTTCCGACCAAATAAGCTAACATCTATAAAGCGATAACTATCAGAGTATTGAAAGATATACAAAGTGGTCTGACATACCAGTCAGACGAGGTTCGAGCTATCCGATCCATCCTATCCGAAACTGCTGGACAGAGTTTGAGGGGTGTCATACAAGCCTTCGCTTGCTGCGACGGCAGCAACATTTGTTGGCGACTATTGCTGCGCGCACAAAGAGTGGGAATCTCATCGCGACGAGATAGTGTCCGTAGAACGTAAGTAACTTCAGCACAACCCTATAAGGAGTGCAGAATACGAACGAATGAACGGCCGCATTAGCTCATGCGAAAGTGGTCTTACATACCTGAGGTTCGAATGAGGTATCCGACTTAACCTTTCCAGAGCTAGTAAACAAGGTTCGAGGGATTCCATCTACACCCTCCCGTGATGCAGAGGTGATTTCACTTACTGACGGATATCACTATGCGCACAAAGGGTGGAAACTTCATCGCGACGAGATAGCGTCCGCAGACTGTAACTCAAAAATTGACCCTATAAGAAGCACAAACTACGGACATGTGCAGGCCACATCAACTCGTCATATCAGCCTGTCAATAAAGAGAAAGGGTGTTTGACTTACCAGACAGATGACAGACGACCCGTGGGCATAACATGACGGTCAGCTAATCGTACTTTGATGTGTGAAGGGTGCTTGATACGGCTTACCAAACATACGTAACATATACTTTGGCTTGTGACTTCCGTACGCGTGGCGAAAGGTAAACCCTGA
>JAXQGX010000925.1:0-10757 GCA_037040455.1 Irpex sp. P115-07
CACTGACTAGAGAATGTTGTTGCGATCGGCGCAAAGGCACAGAAGCAACCTGATTCAGACGTCTCTTGTTGATACATCAGATGTTGGGGGGAACATCATAGTAGCCTCGTACTCATTCTAACAGTGGATCCGAGATGAACAAGAACTGCAGTTCTCGTCAGACTACTCATTTTGATCGTCACACATGCAACAGCAGGACGCTATAGAGTTAACATCAATTACCATTGATTGCTATTGAGTTGGCGATTCGAAAGAATTTACTGTCAGAGACTCAGTACATGATGCAAATGGTGGCAGAGTTACAGAGCATCTGACGGACGGACGAGCTTGGGTTAGTATTCCTTTTCTGGCAAGCGCTCACTTTGTGGCGTTACCCCGCACTCCGACTCGCGCTGTCCCGGAAAATATTCAAACCTCCCTTATTATGCCTACCAATTGCCTCCAAGTCGAGATATCAAGAATTCAAACACTGGCACCCACTGATTCACAGATATTGTATTACAACGCTCACTAGCCTCTCATGTGGCTACCAATCAAGGAATTCAAAACATAGTCACGTGGTTTGCGATAAGTGCTGTTGACCGCGTTTGATGCGCCGCCAACCACTTCTGCTCCCGCCCTTCATCACCCTCCTCGCTCCTCGGCATGGAACCACCGTCGCCGAATGCTATATGCGCAACACCAGTCAGAAAGCGGACATGGGTGCCAGGTTCAGTCACAAATGCATACTCGGCGAAGAGAAGACGAGTAACGATATCGTCCGCGGAGCTCGATGGGGAACTTGACACTGCATCGGCAGCATCTACCTCCCGCAGACAAAGTTTCGTGAGTGGATTGTCTTTCACTATTACATCGATATTAAACTTCTTGTAGGGCGATCGCTTCATAGCGGCGAGACCCGACCATTCAATCCCGCTTAGTATCACACCTCGCTCCAGACGCATGGCGAACGTCTTTGGACTTATCGAGGACCGCGTGTTGAGATATGGAGAGCCTTCCTCGTCGAAGGGGAAGGGAAACGCGTACGAGTCTCTACGGACAAACCTGACGCCTCTGCTCGCCCAAGTGTCTAAGTCATCCTCTGTGTCCGCGGCATACAACCTCGGAGGACGGAAACAGTTTCTACTAGCGCTCGATGGGCCCGGTATTCCTGCGGATCCCTTTGCATACCCACTTACTTGGTCACAGAGGAACATCATTGCCGTTGCTTGTGGCAAAGATGTCTACTACCAGAACCTGGACACACGGGCCATAGTCCATCTATGCGAAATTGATAAGCTGGCGTACGGAAGACCGAGAAGCGTTCAATGGTCTGTGCTCTCTCCCACGAAACTCGCTTTGGGTACTACGCTAGGCAACGTGCAACTTTGGGACGTCAATAAGAAAGAGGTGCTCCACAGTTGGAAGGATGAAGATATGGACTCGGTGGGCGGGATGGATTGGAACAATCACCTACTCGCTGTTGGATTGGATAACGGAGGTGTCAACCTTTATGACGACCGACAATCTGCTCTAGTCAGCCGCTTAACCTTGCACCAGAGCAAGGTGCACGGGGTGAAGTGGAGTACTGATAGGAACTACCTCGCCACGGGAGATCAGGCTGGCGTGGTATACGTTTGGGATGTACGGGCTGGCAAGGAGCTAAGCAATAGCAGTAGAATGGGTGGTCGCATGCACCATAACGCTCCAGTAAAGGTGCGAATCCTTGATTTCACGTATATGGTCATCAAATACTCAAACTGCTTAACAGGCATTAGCGTGGTGCCCATGGCAGCCCGACCTATTGGCCACAGGCTCAACATACCCCGACGGCAAGATACGCGTATTCAGCGTCAAGTCAAGCTCTCCAATACCCCAACCGCGCCATATTCTCTCCCTCAACGCCTCCATAACCTCCCTACACTGGTCGCCACATTGCAAAGAGATCCTTAGCACGCATGGCCACGCATGGAATCCAGAAAGCCCGGCAGACCCTACAAACGCGCGACCGATGCAAGTTAAATCGCCCCTCACGCATTCCATAACTGTGCACTCGTATCCTTCGTACCGACGAACTGTCAGCGTTACGGCACATATAGGGCCGGTGGGGCATAGTTGTTTGAGTCCGGATGGGACGATGGTGTTTACGATATGCCCGACGGAGGAGGCGATGAAGATGTGGAAAGTTTGGAGTATTCCGCCTAAGCAGCCGAAGAAGGAGGACATGTATGATAAGTTCACGATCAGATGAACGGCGTGTTAGTGGTAGGGCTTGGGTTGTCGCTTGGAGCCTTGGAATGGCTGTGGTTTCCTTTGTCGCTCTCTTGGTCAGGTTTGCTTATACAAATTGGACTGCTCGTTCGTGGTATTGGGTCTTAAGATATTATGTTTTCCCTTGTATGTTTCCCAACTTGCTTTGACTTTATCTGCTATCTACGTTATCTAGGAATATTCTTTACTTGTGTACTTATATGCCTCTCGAGATACGTCTTACAATCCATTCATACCCAAACTCGGTAGTTGACGATGCTCATAACGCAGAGATTAAAGGTATGAAGGACATGATGATTGCATATGGATATAATACAAAACCGATATTATACTGTACAAATCTACAAAGAACCGAAAAGTCCATGGATCTACGCACTAACGAATACTGCAAACCCTCAATCGACCAAGTCATTCAAGATGCCCTTACTCAACTTCAGACCACGCCTCCCCGTCAACATCGACATCGCTAACACTGCTCAACTCAGCGCTTTCCCAATCGCTAGTAGCTTCTCCCTCCTTGCTCGCAGCGACTCTCGCCTTCGCGCGTATGTATGACTGATCGTCTTCCTGGGGATGGCTTTGCAAGAGGAAGGCCGACTCGGTTTCTGGTGGTGGGATGACGCCCTCGGCGGTGGTGGACTGCTCGATATCCGCTGGTGGGGTGATGGGCTCTGATGCATGGACGGGGAGAGGAGACGTGGTTGCTGTAGAATGATCTTCCTCGGTTGCCTTGGAATCTTTAGAGCTGGAAGTAATTTCGGGGAGTAAGGTAGGTGTCCTTACGAGCGCAGGCGCGGCTTCACAGGGAGCAGCGGACTCCACGGTAGATGGGAGTACTTCAAGCTCTGGCTGAGGGATAGCTACATCGCGGATGGAATGCTCCCGATCAACGGTATCCTCTCCTTCCGAAACGTCCTTTGAGGGCTCTTCGTTAGCAGCCACTGAGTCAGGAATAGAGCCGGTATAAGCGTCGGAAGTGGTTTGGATGTCCTCGGCCTCAGTCGCAACTGGCACCGCGTCGAGAACTACCCCCGAGTCGACGACGACGTAGGATGTTGTATCAGTAGTCTGAGTGTCTTCCTTAGTTGCCTCGGATTGAGTAGCTGCGGGAACAGACTCCTCGGTGGCCAACCGTGGACGAGAATCTTCAGAGGAGGCAATAGGAACCTCTTCCATTACCTCAGGCTTGGTCTCAGCCTCGCGATCAGTAGAGACGACGGCAGCCTCAGTGACGACTGGTGCAGTGGCCAGAGGAGAAACCTCGTTCTCCTCAGGCAAGTTCGACTTCCCCAGCTTCGGCGACGCCTCCGCAACCTTCCTATCCACTTCAGCCAACGCCTTCTCAACCTCCAGCACAACTTCCTTCCTACGCCTCCTCACCTCTTCATCTCCATGACTATCCACCTCGTCAAGCTTCGCCAACAACCCGTTCAACGCGTGTTCGTACACATGCACGGGCTTGTTCTTGCTCGTGAACGGGAGTTGCGCGGAGTCTGAGTCAGGGGTGACAGGTGAGGGAGTGGAAGAGCGAGAGTGGTCGAGGTCGGTGGGGAAGACGAACGAGCTCTTGAGTTCTTGAAATAGAGTGTTGATGCGATCTATGGCTCCGAGAGAGAGTTGGGTGGCAACAGAACGGCGGATGGCGGGGACACGACGCAGATTCGTGTGTTCGGCCTGGGCGGGTGTTGGGATGGAAGTAGGCGGAGTAGGCTGGCGGGGAGCAACAGGAGTAGTAGTGACAGGTACATTGAAGCGCACAGTACGAGCGGCCTCGTTGACGTTATTGGGCTCAGCACCGCTCTTGGTGTGCATTTCCCAAGGGAATGCAACAGGCGACTCGCGAGCTTTGCCCTTATCCTGCTTGACAGGAGCCTCGGCTGGCTTGGCCTCCTGAGGGTGTGAAGTGGCGCTAGGAACAAACAGGTTCAAGAGGTTCTCGATCACTTCTTGCAATTCCCCATCTTCGTCGACCTCGAGACGGTGACGAAGCCTCTCTTGAGGTGTGGCCTTCGGTGACGGGATAGGCTGGGGTTGAGGCTGAACATGCACGTCATTAGAAATCTGTGCCAGCCCAAGGAGAAGGTATGCGATAACACATACCATGACCGGCACACGCAGTGCTTCCTCACGCTCTGAATGACACAAACCAAGGGCATCAAGGAACGCATTCTGCGCCTCCCCACGTCTCCTAATTTCTGCCTCTTGTCGTCTTCTGAGCGTAGCCTGAAATCGAACAACCTCCTCCGCCTTCGCGCGCTCGTACTCTTCGTACATCTGCGCACGCCGGCTTTGTCTCGTAGCAGCCAACTGTTCCATCGCCGCCGCCATCTCAGCGAACGCCTCAGCTTGAGCTTGGGCACGACGCTGCTCTTCTAGACGACGACGATGCTCTTGGATGGCTCGGACGCGGCGGAGGCGTTCTTGTTCGAGTGCTTGTGCGCGGCGTTGTGCGATGGCGTATTCGCGGGCTGCGCGTTCGACGGCGGCATCCACGTCAACATCAACACGAGAATAGGGTACACCGGGGAAGTCGGAGTAGGAGTAGTGGTCATGGAGCTCGTGGTTGGGATAGCCGTAGTCGAATGGAGTGGGGCGAGCCTGAGGACGTCCAGCATGGGGATTGGGAGCGAAAGGGAAACCAGGATGACTGGGGCGAGCGGAAGTGGGAGAGAGGTAGAACATCATCTTTGCTCGTTATCCGCTGTGAATACTATGATTTGTTGTGTGAAGTAGAGCTGGCTTCAACGAGAGAAGATGAGAGTAAAGAGAGAAGATACCCCTCTCCCCCCGAACTCAGACCAGTACTTATACCATCCTACCCCGCCGCAGCACAGTCAGCGTACGCGTAAGCCCGACGCGTATACACGTATCATCAAGTTCTTCCGAGTATACACTGTGCTGATAAATCCACCAAACCCAAATATGAGTCAGGGTCTGTAGTAGGTAGTAGAAAGCGGAAGCACTTACTGGAAGCCGCGATGGAAGGTTCGAGCAAAGCTCTTGCCTCATTTAGTCATTTTCCGCATACAACGCCGCTCGTAGACGCTCATATGACACGTTAGCGCTGATATATGTTATTTGGGTTCCGAGTTGTCCTGGGGAGAGACGGCTACGATGGACAAGCTAGCTTTTGGCATATCTGCAATTAGATGCACTTTCAATTTCCATCAATGATAAAGGTGACATCGCCTTCCCGCGGAGAGCGGTCCATATACGACTTCTGGCGCTGCACAGCCAAATAGAAAGCTACATTATGCTAGAGAAATGCTATAGTACAGAAAGTTACATAGCTTTACGCACTAGGCGACCGAAATCGCTCAACAGCCTCGATGAACGAGTTCGCTTCTCGCACAGACATACCCCACCGCTCTGCTAGTTTTCCAGGTCCGCCGGCCTTCTTCGTCTCTGCCTTGATGTACGAGGACAGCGAGTCGGCTTGTGCTGGAGAGAGTCTGCCGTGACATGAGGCGATATATGTATGTAGGACCCTGCATGGGCATATTAGTAGGTGCTAAGAAGCAAGGATAGCAATGGAGGACACTTACCCGATTACTTTGTCCTCGAACTCCGGATCACCCTCAGTCTCCCCGTCCGGACCATGCGGTACCGGCGAGACAAGAGAGTCAATTAGAACCTGCAACAGTCCATGGTTCTCTAGAGCGTCGATCGTCAACTCGGACGTCGACGCCGACGAGGGATCTGCCAGCATGGACGCATGAGAGTTTGGATGGACAGGGGTTTGCACGTTGGGACCGGACGGTGCTGCGTTGTCTGCAGAGGCAGTTGGGTGGAGGACCACTGATGTGCTTGTGCTCGACGGGGCTGTGGTGCTGGATGGGGCGGGTGCGGCAGAGGTAGGGGTAGGGCGTGGTTGGACAGGAGCGGAGGGGATGAGGATGGCATTGAGCAGGAAGGCGGTTTTCCGTCGGACGGATATGTCAGAGTCTGCAAGCGGGCGTGGGGTGAGTGTCATGCTAGGTTTGTGCAAGAGGTTGTAAGTACCTTCGAGCGCACGCCGCAGCGTGTCCCACCCCTCGGCTTCCTTTAGCTGCTTCACAGCAGCCGATGAATGCTTCAGAGTGCCTGAGAGTGCGTAGACTGCTTTCGATCGAAGCTTGGCCGACCTCACTGACGGCTCCAAGAATGACAGCACCGTTCGCAGAGGTGAGAGTGAGAGATACTAGTGTTTAGAAGTTAGTCGCTATTAAATAATGAATCAACCGTTAGCACCTACAGCGTTCTGAGCGGAAGGGTTGTTCTGTACAGCAGTACCAATTATCCAAAGGACATTGGTTTTGATTTCATCTGACGAAGACGGGGCTGTAAGGAGGTTCTGCAATGGCTCCCACATCTTGAGCTTGACGAGATCTGTATTTCGTATATCAGTGGGCGAACGTTCGAAAACAAGACACGGTTGACACACCATTAGCGTTGTCAATGCTCTCTATGAGCTACAAATGCAATCTTCAGTTTAAGTTGCAATCAAAGGTAGTAAGCCACAACGCACCATCTCAAATTCATCGAGCGCGTCCAGTCTCTCGTCCTCCGACTTGGTGTCGTCTACAGCAATCGCCAACATCTCCTTCATACGTTCCGCATCCGGCTTTCCCAGTATCATATCAATAATCGCAGGGTCCAAGTCCTTGCGCGGTTGCGGTGGCTGCGAAGCACCCGGCTCTGCAGGCGTCGAGTTCTCGATACTCCATCTGAGCAAAGATTCCATATTTGTTTGTTGACTTCCGAGGTTTGAAGTTGAGAGTGGGGGTATGAGAGAAGTGTACTTGAAGATGAACGTGCTATCGATACAGTTTTATGAGAGCAAAGGAGAAAAACATAAAATGCTGAGAAATCGCAGAGCTGGAGATTGAGCGAGAAGTCGCCAGAATCTTCAATCTACTTCGAGCGCCGGAGATCAGCTAGTAAATCGTTATCTCGGCGTGGACCGAGGCGGAGATGGGCGGAGTTTAAGAGGGCCTTGACGCGAAACTTTTTCTTGCTCAACGTTCCTACTGTCCTCGACGTGTCTTTCCATGTTGTGCTAGCCTCTGTCTTGGTGATAATGGTGAGTGGTGTTTTCCAACTTTCTTTGGATGATGATACCTTTTATACCATGTCCAACTACCGAAACCTACGTGTAGACAACCTATACTATTTAGTTTCAGCCTTGGCTGATCTTTTCTTTTTCACTCACCTTCTACGTCCAATCCGCTCACACCTTCTGCTATTTACAGGCTTCTGCCAAAGGAGGAGATTGCTGTATTCTTAGTTGGTGAGTACGTCTTTCCCTGGGACGTTCGTCGTCGGATGAAATTTATTCGATGGGCGGACACGAATGCACTCGGCCTACACCAAAGTCTCCCAGTGTACAAAAGTGGAGATGGGTTCGAGTGCCTGCTGAAACGCATCGAGACCTGATTCTTCTATGTTCCATCTTTCTTGACTCTTTTGCTGACTGTCCTCTCCTCAGGTGTATAATTGCTTTTGTTGCGCTGCTTCCGTATGTATACCCCGTAGTAGTATTTTCTGAATGAATACGATTCGTATCATAAATCAACCACGTGTGACAGTGTTGAGTAGGCGAGATGGCAACGTTGCGAAATGAGCATAAATCCCGATTCTTGGTCGCTCGAGAAGTTGGAACATACGATCGACCTTGGCGCCGTGAACATAGGCAAAAAGATAGAAGCTGCAGCTCGTAGCCCGCCCTTTGTCCCCGACGCCCACGACGACGAGCTCGAAGTTCGACAGCAGCCCGCTTTTCCCAGCTTTCGAAGTTTAATCTCGGAGAACAACGTGACCCCGTTTGGTGGTGCTGATGCAATGGTGTTCCTCACGGGTGCAACTGGCGCGTCCACTAAACCACCCTTGACTCGGCCAGTATCCTCCGTCCTTGGGTAATGTTCGTCGTTCGTCTTTATCCCTCTAGCAAACTCAGACTGACAATCTACAGGTAAATATGAGCGACCCCGACAGGCCTAATTGGTTCAAGAGGCTATCAAGTTCAACAACGACCAGTCTGCGCTCTCTAGGTCTGCCGATCAGTCCAAGCACCTCGCCAACTTCCCAGTCTCCATCTTCGTACCATGAATACGAACAAGGCAGTATGAGAGAGAAGAACACGACCAACTCTAACAGAGCATCACGTCAGTCCTCGATTCGACACTTCAGGCCGTCTCGACAGTCGTCCTCAGCAACAAGCGAGAATTCCATAGGCAGTAGCACACAGACCGATAGGCCCACGCCAGATAGGATTCGGCACACCGGGAGTCTGCAATCTATCATGCAGAACCCCCACGATACCCATGCCCACCATGTACACCCAGCAACTCGCAGCAACACCCATCCGCAACCTCACCAACACCAAGTCGGTTCGAGGAGTCGCTCGTTGCGTATCCCGCCTGGGCCAAGAGGTCCACCGCTTGGTCCAATGTCTAGTCCTGGGTTCCCCAACAGTTTGTTCCACGCGTCAGAGTTCATGCTCGGCGCCGGTATGGTCATCCTTCAGCCTTCTACTGCCCGTATCGTTATCGTCCACGAGACCAAGTTGAACTATTGGTTCCTGCCCAAGGGACGGAAGGACGTTGGAGAGAGCATCGAACAAGCAGCGTTGAGAGAGGCTTACGAAGAGGTACGTTCCACGGCTTATCTATCCAGCGCGGGCACTTACCTTTCGTTCAACACACAGTCGGGCTACCGAGCAGAATTCTTACCGCTGTACATCCTCACTCACGCCCCAAGCCCACCGGGAGATAACCCCTACAGTCCCTACCGTGTCCCCCGACGAAACACTGAACCCATCTACCTCTCCACTTACCAATGGCAAAAACAACGCTGGCCTCAAGGTCCAGAATGCACAGGCGGCGAGTACCTGACGTTCTGGTACGTCGGGCAGATCCCCCACGACGCTGTAAGTAAAATCTCCCTAGTCATACGTACAAAGACTCACTAAGTATACTTCCCCTGTAAAATCAAATATTGCAGGTCCGCGAGCGAGATACAGGCATGCCCGACGAAGTAAACTACGTCTCCGAGCTCGTCGACCTACAGACCGCACTCGCGCGCCTGACGGGAATCGAGCGCAACATCGTCATGCGCGCGTACGAGCTGTGGGCGCAAGACGCAGATAACGATAAACAGGTGCAGGAGTTGATACGTATGATGCAGAGGGAGGATGAGGAGAGGGCTGCCAGGAGGGCTCTTGATACCCGGGTGACTGTCACTGCCAATGGTGGTGGTAGTGGAGGAGGAAGTGGTGTAGGAGGAGGAGGAGATGGTGACACTGATCTTGTTTAGAGCCTTAGACTTTGACTGTTATTCATATACCACTTTGGAGCCTGGGACCTGTACCTCTGGATGCTCGCAAATACACGGCTTACATATTGTTTCTACAGGTGAACGATCGTATGGACGCATTACAGTAATATTGGAAATGATCTCGAGTTTATAGCGGTCACCTGAGGCTATTTCGTGGCTATCGGGTTCATTGCCAATTTGGACGGCTTGTAGTGGCAGGACAGATGCTCGGTATGCACAAGCTCTGATACGTATCGTGACGTTCAACTTTCAGATGAGCAATATGCTGATGGTGAGCATATTTGTCATCGGTACGCTAAGTTATGTCGTACTCATTCCGACCCTCGTGTTACAGTAATACAATTAACGGTCGAGGCTGTGGCCTTCTTCACCTCGTTGGCTTGCTTGCCAGAGCGTTGGCCAAGTGCTACCTCTAAGGAGAACAAAACTGGGATATTTACTTTTATAATCACAGTGCAGTCGATCCTCTCCACTGGTACTGCCACCGATCCCGCCGGCGAGCTTAAGGGACAGCTCTTCGTGCAACAGATGAACGTACACCATTCAGATGGAATGCTAATGTCGCTATGGTGATCATGTCTATGTTGTACGGCGCGCGTACGAAAGGCACACTGGATGGGTAGTACTCTAACACCACCGCAATGAAATATAGCTTGTTTGACAAATAAAATTGGAGAGAAGCTAGTAAGTACATCGTGTATTGTGCTTCGAATCGAGGGGTATGTATCGTCCGGGAAGAATTATCTACAGTGCTCTAAATACAGCATAACAGCGTGTGTGAGAGTCCCATGAAGGATGAGTGTCACGTAAATCAAAGAGTTCTATGCGTGGAGCGTGGGTAACAAACGAGTGTGTATGAGGGTCGAGCGTAGTAGTAAACAGCAAAAGAGGTATACGATACGACACAGCGAATCAGAAAACAGACTTCCAAATTCCTAGATAGCCGAAACGAAACGAACGAATGAACGACGGAGAGTGAGACCGATGGACCATGTGCCAATGGCCCAGACGAGATGAGGAAAGCAAAGATGCGAAAACCCGAAAGCGTGTAAGAAAAGTCATTACCGTTTCATTTCACTCTGAACAGCTCTCACGAGCCCGCGGGGGGCGCACCCGCAGACTCCTACCCAGTTCCTCGGTGAGAGGGAAGCGAGAAAGAGGGAGGTTATTCTGGGTCTCGAGAACGTCTTGAT
>JAXQGX010000926.1:0-10751 GCA_037040455.1 Irpex sp. P115-07
ACCCAGTACAGGTGATAGCTTGAAGCTAGTCCCTCGTTCTGCTCTCCGTCCTCGTCGTTCCGCCCCGAACTCACCAGTCCTTTTTCTGATTCGACAGCGTGGGGGATTGTCTTCATTGTCGCTGGAGTGCTCGCTCGAGGAGAAAGCGTCGATCATCGCAAGAGATCAGCTGTTGAAGACAGGGATGGAGTAAGCACTACAAAGGACGCTTGATGCTGTGAGTGAGAACGAACCGAGGGCTGCGTTTTATAGAAAGCTCAGTCAGACTGCGGGGTACACACCAAGCCCGAGGCCGTGCACATCGCGTGTTACTCACACTCTTTTGCCATAGGTCCGCTTTATGTCATATGGCAACCTGCGGGCACCTTGCTTTACTGAAACGAAGGAAGATAATGAGTCAATGAATTAAAATAAAAGGCCCGGTGCATACCTTATCCTCATGTTGGACACATGTTTTAATATTGATGAAGAAAATATAAGTGATACAGATCAAAGTGAAACGTTGATTTAATACTAGTTGTATCATCAAACCGCAAGCTGAAAGCATGCATCCGCGACGCAGTGAGGATTGTACCAACTGTGCGCATGTTTCATATCGATTGTGCGGAAATGAAGCCGATAGAACACATGATTTCCAACGTTGCACCTCAAATTTAATACATACCCTTTACCCAGCACGAGAAGACTGTCAAACTACACGATGAGTAAAAGGCCGTCATGTCATAATCGCATACAAGCTTTGTGAGTACGTACAAATTGTCCAAGGAAACGAGGAATCCGCTTGATGGGAGCTCATAGGACAGAAAGGCGTTGTACTCCTTCGCGAGATTCTTCAAATCATCGACAGGCATGTACTCGAGATCGATCTACTTAGCATAATCGGTATTGTGCATGAGGGGATATTGGCACAGCCCTTGCGCCGCGCGATCTATCCAGTCAGTAACAATTTACAAAGGCTGACTCGGAATGAAAATCTCGAGATGATACCCACCTAGACAGAGCTTGAGGCCGTTTATTGACATTGCTTGCACATGAGACGGTCGCAATGAGCTAGCGAGAGTGAAGTGTATGCTATTTGAGAGCACTGAGCAGCAGGTGCGGAGGATGAGCATACAGGGTCTCTTAATTCGACACTGGTTGGAGCGACGTACCCGTACGGTCTAGCATATAAAACCCACTGGGATTATACTCACTATTACGGGGTGCATCAGAATCTGCCTTCGAGTCGGAATACGTTGTATAAATTACTCTCACCATCGTCATTGCCAGTGAGCTTGAAGGGCTTCTCAGGCTAGGGTTGATGTGGATGGGGTCGAAGTCACCGGAGACCTTAGAGTAAAGCTCGTTCGTAGCAGGAGATGTGAAGACGGTGAGACCGTCAGGAGTAGGCATAGTGTAGCCGTCGTTCGGAAGAGGAACAGTGAGTACTTGAGGAGTTCCATTGCGACGAAGGTATTCGACGACGGGGTTGCCCCTGCTGTCATCGTGCAAGAAGTCGACCGCGCTGACCTTGACGAGACGCTTGATCTGGTCGCGGACGAAGACATCTCCAGAGACAGAAACCAACTTGTAGCAGGTCTTGTTCCTCCAAGTGACCCCGGACCTCACACGGAAGACAAGAGCAACACCAGCTTGCAAAAGCTTGGTCTCATCGTCCCACTCGAACCACTCCTTGGACTTGAGTACACCAACAGACGCGTCATCAGGGAGCTCCACGACGTAGTCAGGCTCCTCAAGCACCTTGAAAGTGTTCTGGAAGTCCTCGAAGCGACCGCGGTAGAGGAAGGACGAGACGACTTCGATGACTGCCTGACCGTCATGCTTAACGAAGCCCTTGACCTTGATGACATTACCAGCATCCGTGTTGATAACAGAGACGATGCGAGCCTCGGCTTTGCAGATGTCGCCAGCCTTGAGAGGAGACGTGACATTGGAAGATACGGAAGCCGTTTGAGAGATGGACCAGCTTAAGGAGGTCGCCGTCTATGGAGGCAGGGAAGATCGCCTTCATGATAGCCTGTACGTTTGTGGTTAGCAATGCTAAAACGGTAGAAAAATATAAGATGAATATGCTTACCTGCCAGCCAGTGACGATAGCGAAGTCCATAGGAGCCTGTACCTTAGCTGTGCGTGCAGACTTGAAAGCCTCCGACTGGTTGCCGACGACGTTGCAGAAGGCGTCAACATCTTGAGCAGTGATAGTGACCTCCGGACCAGTGAAGGTCTCGTGGACGTCAATCTCAGGGAGCACCTCGTTGTTGCCGAACCAGAGCCTCCAGTAGAACTCCTTGATACGCTTGTTACGGTCACCAGCGATCTCGTGGATCGGCGCGAACGGCATGGAAGGCTTGTACTCAAATTGAAGGTAGAGAGGGACGGAGACGTCACGGCGGTCCTCGAAGAGAGTTACGTTGATGAGACGAACAGACGCATCAAACTTGGCCTCAACAGCCTTGGAGTCTGGGTTGTGCGCGCCATGAGAGCGAGCAGAGCCGAAAAGGGAGATGGAGGCAGGGAGACCATTCTCGAGGTCGACGACGGCGCGTTGTCCCTTGCGAGGAGAGAAGATGCGACGAAGAGGGTTGTCGATGTATGCAGAGCCTTGGGCGATGATTGGTGTGATGAGGAGAGCGCGGAGCCGGTCAAGACGAGGACCAGCGAGGGTTTTGAGCCACAGAGAGGTATCAGGGAGAGAGCTTCCGACAGTGTAGACGATTTGCTTGTCAGAGACGCAACGGCCGACGCCGAGCTGGGAGACGACCTTCTCAGAGAGTGCAGCGGGCACCGAGGTAGTCGATGGCCGGGACCTTGCTCTCGTCACAGCCGTACAGCCAGTCAAAAAGCTTCTTGGCGAGGAGATGTTGCCGAACAAGTTCTTGATAGGCTCGTGCTTGACGATAGAGTGCTTGACCGCGACAGGGCCTTGGAGAATGCAGACACGTCGAGGGTCCTGGTCGAAGACGGCGTCGATATTCTCAGCAGCCCAAAGAGAGTCCTACAGTGCCCGTCAGTCATCAACTAATAATGGGATACAGGGATTACATACCTTCTTGAACCAGACCTCGAAGGTGGCATCGAGCACAGGAATGAATGTCACGGACTTCTGACCCGGACACTGCGAGATCGCAAGTATGCTTTGTCCTCCGTAGCCAGCCGCTGCTCAGTAGCGAGAGGGTACGCCTTGAAGAACTCCTCGACGAAAGCGTGGGGCTTGTCAAGAGACGAGTACGACCGCAGAATCGACGCCTTCGTGTCTCCATTCACACTAGCAAAGTGCTCCTCAAACACGATGCAACCAGTCCCCAGTGAGGTTCCGAAGCGACAGATCGACCCATCGTTCCTGATGGGCGACATACATGAGACGGACCAAGTGGAGAACCACCTCCTCGTAGGTCATCTCAGCAATGTCCTCGACGACCGAGCCGTCCTTCTTCTCACCGAACCAGGGCTTGTTGAAGTCCTTGTTAAGCTTCGTGATGAACTCCGCATGGCGTTCCGCAAGCCAAGGCGCATGTGTCTCCTTCGGCAGATTAAACACGGTGTGTCGAACTCCTTCCAGAGCTTGACGGCGCCACGTCAATGATGTGCGAGGTGCTAAACTATATGAGAGAACCTACCGTGGTAATAACCATGCATTATGAGTAACCATATGATAATGGGATGAGCGGAGAACTTACGCAAGCAGAGTACATGAGTGGGAAGTCGACAGTCTTGAAAAGGCAATAATGTGAGTAGAACGCCTGCAGTTATTTGTACATATTTGGAGAAAGAATACTCTCACTCTTGATAGTCACACGGAGGTGGGAAGAGCGCACACGCGACTGGCTGGAAATGAATACTATATTAGCATGTTTGGTTCTCTGTCAAGTAGAGTGGTCACAGATATTCCATATTGCGGGCGGGGAACATCTTCATCAGTCGCACATACATATCCGAGTCCACAGTATCCATGACCGTGTACTCATCGCGTGTCCCATCCCTTGTCACGACCGCACCTCTCAGCAATGACCGTGCTGGCACCACCATAGACTGCTCCCGAGGCCTTGGGCGAACACGGCACAAGCCCAGATCTGCGTCTCCTGGGCGCGGTGGAACCGGTTCGTCCATAGGCTGCACAAGTGCAAGGGCGTACTTCTCGCCGTTCACCCAATACACGAAAAACCGAACCAGCTTGCAAATAATGGGAGTAAGTATGCCGGCGTATGTCCAATGTAAGATTGCGAAGTCATATCTGGGTGCCCCGTGGAATGCTGGATTGCATCGTAGAGGATCGGTTCCCATTCGCCAGTCGACACATTTTTCATAGCTGATCTTCGCATAACGACATTCCATGATCTGATGGCAGAACGTTAGTTGGGACAATGTAACAGAATGAAACAGCTCACCTGATCGCGGTCACTCACTCGCGGGATTATGGAAGCTGGCATCTCTCGCAACAAGTTTCCATCGCGTTCGCAGGCATCCATGTGTTCTCGTACAGTTATGTCGTGCATACATGACTGGAGCTTGGCCACAAAATTTGAAAATGCCGGATCGCCCGCACCCTGAGCGATAAAGGTTGCGATGGTGGCTTTCGGAAGACGGGAGCCGAGGTATACAGAGTTGAAGGTCCATGACTCAGCTTTGCGCTTGCCCTCATCCTCCTCGGGTCCCTGCTCTGGATCAGTGTTCGCCTTGATGTCCCTCTCGTGTATGTCTAGGGCAACGATTTGGGCGCGGATTGATCCCGCTACCATAGAGCGGTCTTCCAATCGACCGAGCTGAGAAATACGTGAGGTGTGTGAGTATTACCCTACCGCATATGGGGTGTACCGGACGCGGTTACACCTACCTGTACCTCGACATTCTTGAAGTTCGTTTGTAGCTGATACGCCTTGCGCATTGCGCCATTCAGCTTTTCATTTGGCTTGGTGTCCATGTTACTGAGAACGCCCTTCAAACGTATATCCCTCGGTACGTGAGTGTGGGAGTGAACTTTGATGAAGTTCCAGTCCTTCGGAGACTCATCGACCATGCATTCGCGTTTGTACCGCTTGTGTAAAGTGAATTAAGTTTGACAAGTTAGCGGTGAATGTGAATAACTAGACAAACCTCGAGTGCACGCTGAAAACGCGTTAGGCTAGCCGTGTATGCAGCGATACTTGTTTCTGTTTGCACATTAAAAGACAAAAGCATATTGAGCTCTTGCCATCGCCTAATGAGACACAAAAGAGCGAAACCCTTCGGGCTATCTTCCTCTGTGAGAACCTCGTATGCGACATGGATGATAATCTGGGAATAAACCCGATCAATTACAAAGTGACAGATCAGTGTAATGAATGCCTACGAACCTTCGCAACATCCTCCCATTTGTTCCCATCCCCGAAGTCCAGCTTGAGAATGCCAGCGCTGAAGTGCGCCAGCTGTGACCACCGAGGAAAGGCCTTTACACTGGAGGTACACTCGTCAGCACATGAACTGACATGGTATAGTAGAACGCACAGCAATTCAATGTGGACCCTCACTTCTCGTGCCAGGTCGTTGACGATTTTCTTAAACTCCTCGAAAAGGTGTTTCTGCCATAGTCCGATTATGTACGCATGAAGGCGGTCGAATGACATCGCTTCATGGATATCTGTATTTGCAATGCCCCAGAACCCATTCTACGGCAAGCCGTATTAGCTCTCCACATGAGCTCGGACTACAGCAGCACATACCTTGACGTTACGCATCCCGATGGCCTTGGTTGCTGCCCTCTTCGATCCAATGTTGCCGGCACCATTGACGATAGCTTCTGCCTCTGCGCTGACTCGTAGATCAAACTTTCCTAGGATATTCGACAGCTGGTCCTGCGGGATTCGACATACGGTGCACGGAAATAGGCCCTTCAAGCCTCGATTGAGTGCAAACACGACTCTGGTGACAATTTATAAACAATCCAAGCCCGCATAACATAGCGACTCACTGTTCTTCGTAGTCGGCCGAGATAAGGTGTATATATGGGAACAATACACGTACGACTTGATCCCCGCAGAGTACCTCATAGCCAGTTTCAGAAAGGGAGGCTACGTCTTTGAGGAACAGCCGGAACGCCTCGTGGAAAACGGCGTTTTTGAAGTCGACGTAACGGGGCTTTTTGTCATGTGCAGGGTCGTCGTCGACCTACATCATCATGGTATCAATACACCCTGTTTTACACGACGAGCAGGAATATTGGTTAAACTCACTATAGGTAGAAAACCGACAATCCTACCGCCACCGAGAAATCCGCCATTTCGAACGTGTTGAGGTAGATTTCCTATTCGAGCGACAATAAAATGTCCTTTCTGGGTCCCAAAACTTGAGATCTTTGACGTATCTGCCCAAAGAATGATCGCTAAAGGCTTCGCTTTAGAATGCTTGAGAGTGATACTATCCTGTAGACATGGACAAGTAAAACAACGAAGTAGGAATGAAAGGACGATTACTAACCTGTACTTGGGCGAACTTATCTGCGGTCCACGGCTCGTCATAAAACCTTACCCACTTCGAGCCGTCGTGCTTTGACAGGCGTTGAGCGTCCCAATGGAAGTGCGATGCCAGTTGTGGATCTTGTACTTGTAGAAGGATCCAATCCCACAATGACCGTGAGTGCATGGTAAACTCATGGTCCCGCTTCTGATACGTCACAACAAAATCAGACGGAGAGAACTGGCAGAATACAGCATGATATTGGATAAATATAAAACTATAATCATCACTACAAGCGTACCGTAGGATACCGTAGCTTTGCCTTCTCCCAGGCCCGGTCCACGTCTTTTGGCGACTTGAAAGTAAGACGATCCCGCTTGGAGACGAGCTTGTTGATCAACTTCAGAAGCCGTTTGACCTGGCGTTTGTTGAGATGGGCCTCGTGGGCGAGTTCTGCAAATTCGAAGTCGGCCCGAGAATCGAAAGGAGCCCACGGCTGGCCGACAGGTTCGGCTTCGTCTTCGGCCATATCACGCACGAAGGAATCGAACGGATAGATAACACCGGGACTGGCTGCAGAGTAATGATACTCAACCTTAATGTCATCCATTTGCGGGGTTCGTTGTCGTGCTTCGTCGGTGAGCGGGCCATACCGCTGGCGTGTGGCAGGATTCGAGGGAGGAGCGGGCTCGGGATTCGAAGAACGAGCAGGATTCGAGGGCCCAGCCTCGTTGTGGGGGTGCGCTGTGGTACCGTGACTGTGGTGAGTGTGTAACGGTTCTATATCATTGATAATACGTACGTTCATCTTCTACATTTCCACGAGGACTCGAGTTCTCCAAGATAATCGATGGTATCGGTGACAGGGGCGCAACCTCGCCAAAGGCGTCTTCCATGAGAACGGATGAGCCCTCTACCATGGTATCTGTATGCGCCAGGTCAGTATGAGAGAAGATGACGATGGAAAAATTCACGCACCTCTGCCGAATAGCGGTGTGCTGGGCAAGAAAATCTCAGGATCGGGCTGACGCGTATGTCGTCCTGCGTAACCTATCAGATCTGTGTAAGAAGCTGAAAACGTGGGATGCACCTCGTTTCGGCGTGCCCTCCATGGCAGCCCGGTTTGCATTTCTCTCCGCGTAAATCTGCGCCTGTTCTAGCTTACGGGCGCAGGCCTTCATGTGTGTTACAATACCGAAGCCCTTGTACTCTTTCCCGCAGATGTTGCACGGCACTAGGATGGTAGTGGTGTGTCTCCCAAGCCCCGCTAACTCATCCGCCTCGATCTCAAGTTCTTGCCGCTGCACCTGAACTTGCCTAACCCGCGAAGGGACTTCCCTCTGCTTCCCCTTCGCTTTCGAAGACATCTTGGTGGTGGTGGCCTTAGGCATGATCCAAGTCTGAGAAACGGAAATCTGGTTAGATTACAATCTCTGACCGCATATATTTGCTTACCACTGTACAGAGATATAGTGCAGTAATATATACAAAATGCTGCAAGTGATAGAGGAAAGGGACGAGAGTTGGGAAGAGGGAACGAAGTGATGGGGGGCAGCTTCAACTAACGCGTCTCCAATTGTGATCCAGATACCTCTGAATGATCGGACGCTGTATCCAGATGATCGGACTGGTCTCCAGATGACCGAATGCTCTCCCAGGAACGTTCAGATAGCGTCTATCAAATCTAAATTACAAAGGCAGTACCTAGAACGTGGTATGATTATCTTGATCATATCTGGAGCCTATCTAAACACGCCCCGGAGAGGTCCGGGAGACAAGCGTCTCCAGATTACGGTTCAAGTTTTGCGACAGATTGATAGCGCTCAATATCATCCAAAGACCGCAGCAATTCATACAGATGATACCCGACAAACACGGAACTAACTTTCCTCCCCACTTCTGGACATCCCCTCGCGCTTGCAGGTCTTGCAGAATGTTGAGGTAGAGCCATTGACGTAGATGACTATTAGCCACGGCAAGGTAGAAGGAAAATGCCGAATCGTGTTGTACGCGTCGGCCAGAGATGAGAGAATAGCATGTTAAAAAGTATAGCATGTCGATAGAAGCTGTTGCAACGTGTTGTGCCAAGTAGTTTTGGACCAGCCGAGATAGCATGTTCTTTCCCAAGCGTCAAATCGCAAGTATAATCGCCCATATACGCCCAAAACCCGAAGAAAGAGAACCCTACAATAGACGATATCATCAGCAGGGGATCAAGTGATACCTCCTCACAATCACAAACCTTGCGCCCAAGAAGCGAACATGACTCAGAGCTGAAGAACAATGGGAATGCATCCGACATTGACGAGTCCGTCTATGTGTTACGATATTGGTTAGCGTATGTTGCAACGATCGAGAAAACAAACTTACTGTAGCTGTTATTGTTACAGCAGACTGTCGTTCCCGCACTACATTGAAAGAGTCAGAATATGAAGCTTGTACCGTGGAAAGGAAGGTATGCGTACCAGTTACCCTCGAGACCAAGACCAAGACCGCTCAGAGGAGAGCAAGTCAATCCAATCAACGAATCGACGTCATCGAGAACCACATCTAGCGAGTGCAGTAGCGAACTTGCTTGGGAGTCCAACGAAGACGCATGTTGGACAGAGTTGCAACATTGAACAGGGCCGGTATTGCACTGTCCGTTGCCGGACCCAGAAGACGAACTCGAGGACGAGCCGGAAGCAGGCGCAGAAGGAGCAGCACCAGCCACAGAGAAAGCAGAGGAACTCGACCAAGGCTCTGACGTCCAAGACGAATGGGTTCCAGTAGGAGACGTTCTGTGCGAGTGCGTCTGCGTGACAAAGTCGGTCGTAGTTGTCGTTGCTGTGACCGTTTTCGTCAAAGTTGCGCCTTGCCCGTTGCCGTTTCCATTACCGTTGGTAGTGGTATGGTGGTGTTGATAAGTGTTCGTATAGCTACTGGTGTGTGTCGTCGCAATGTGAGTCGTCGGAGTGGGGACGTTTGAGGGGCTGTGGGTCGAGTGTTCGGTGCAGGGTCTTCCGTTCGTAGAAGGCAGAGCCGTCAAGGCGAGCAGAGAGACGAAGAGGAAGGCCGTTGAGACTTTAGTGGCGCGGGTCGACATTTCGGGGGAATATAGGTAAAACTGTAGGGTTTGAGTTGGCGGTGGTTTGGGCGATGTACTAGCGGGAAACGCAGGAAAGAGGGAACCGAGAAGAGAAGAGATGCGAGAAGAGTGCGGGCGGCGCGACGTATTTATACCCCAAGCGGAGTTCATAGTTTGCAGGGCTTCGACGAGAAGCAAAGTGAAAAGCGACGAATCAGGGCTGCGATAACATGATAAAAGCCAAGAACAGAGAGAAATAACGCGCTCCAAAGACATTTCGTCCAAATGTGGACGAAGTCGGTGTCTTCGATGTCAAGATTCGACATATAGGGGCAATAGTTGTTACGACGTCGGGGCTTCTTGCAAGGTGCGAAGAAACAGAAGAGAGTCCGAAAGGAGCGAAAGGTAAATCGTTTTCACGGTCTGCCGAAGCTCGTCTTTCAGGCAGCTTGCACCACGCTGTTGGCGAGTTGCGCGTGCAAACTCATCGGCACCGACATCGTCAGAGAATGGGTTCTGGGAAAGGATATTGAGCACTGGCTCAATACGACCATTATAGGGAGGAAGGTAGAACGTACTTTCTACTTTAAAGCATGATGTGACTTCGGGCCAGCGTTGCCTAGAAGGGACGGTGCTCTTTGAAACGCTATTTCGTGCCACTTTCCATATAACGGTTGAAGTTAAGCGTGATGCTGCCATCGTAGGGGCTGTATTCGCGGTTTATAGTTCAGATTGCCTTTACGACCCATAGGCTGGCCAGGTCAGTGGCTTATATTAAACCAATTGAACCATAGATATATAGTCTACTGAAGTTGTTTGTCTTAAGCTGGTAGATCCCATACGACTGCTTTGAGAATGTTAGAATCAAGTATAAGGAACGGCTAGCACTTTTCATTCATACCTTCGTTTTGCTATCGAGGTTGCGTTGCGGATTCGAAGTTGCGAGTACAAGTACAAGCCGCTGCTATAGTCGCTTCGGAGTGAATAATGCAGTCCACGTGGCAGCTGCGTGGCATTAGCGCACATCGGTCTGCCGTGGGCGCCTCAGTATTACCTCCAACTGCCACTAACCACGATATGGCTACAGTATGAATGCTGAACCATCCTTACTTCAGCGATTTACCCAGGTAGAGAAATTTGGAGATGATCAAGAGTACGAACAAATTGACGGCGAGGTCATTGAAGAGGTTGAGTACGTGACCCTTGACCTCGGAAGTGTCGAACCAACATTAGTGCCGAGCACTTCTTCCTACCG
>JAXQGX010000927.1:0-10907 GCA_037040455.1 Irpex sp. P115-07
ACTGCGTTAATTGCAGCCTCCTCGAGGTCCTCAGACGACTTGATGTACATTGGAATGCTATGAGCCACCAGAATCTTTACACTCGAATATTGGCAAGTCACAAGGTCAATCAATCGTTGCAAGAGACCCCTTTCCTACAATGTTGTCAAAATGTGCAAAGATCGCACGAATGAAGCCAGACTAACCAGTGAAGCGGCCTTCTCTGAGTTCCGGGGAGCAGCCCGAATACCGCGAAACTGAAGATTGAGGTCCTTCATGATAGCTTCCTCTTCCTTTGTGGCCATCGTGTTCAACAGCGTCCAGATAGACCAGGGGTATTGAAGCAGTAGTGAGGGGAAGAGAAACGAGTAGTCGAGATCAGAGGAGCGAATATGGTCAGGTATCTACTGCTTTTCGGCATTCTCCGACACCTGTTTTGATTGTTCTCCACCAGCCGGACGACCTGTTCCCATACCACCACGACGGTCTACGCCCGACACTCGTTCTCAAAGTTTGTTCTGAAATGCATGATGGTGTTTATTCTGCTACATGATGGTGACTAGGATATGGGTCGTGACAAGCAAAGAGTGTTGGAGAATGGTGCGTGCTAATTATGGATTATTACAGGACTTTCACTTCTTAAGAGATACCTCTGCCCGCCGCCCTCGTTTTCTACCAGCTGCGGCAGCGAATGGTGCCCAATTCCTTGACTCGGAGTTTCTACGCCCTCCAGGTGACCGTGGAGGTCGCCAGCTTGCATCAGTACGGCATGCTGGTGCTACCGCTGGGGTAGCGACTGCACTGGGAACAGATACAGGGAACACGTTCTGTTCGAAGTATAACTTGACTGGGGTACTCGCTTTTTCCTCAAGCAGTCCAGCAACTTGTCGGTCGAGAGCTTCGAGTGCTTTCTTCGGGTAGTCGAGGGCCTCTTTCAGGCCACACATTTCGTCTCGGTATCTCTTCTGCTCATCCTCGGTGAGGGCAGACTCCCTCTGCCTCCCTTCCAACTCCAGCCATACCAGTGCGTCAAACTTGCCCACGAATTCCCGGAAAAGCCCTTCTCTTTCAGGAAGCAAGACCATCAGGAACTGCTCCTCGCTCTCCGATGGCCCTGTGGCCTCCATACCCTGCGCGGCGAGGGACCGCCGCTTCTGTATCGCTCTCCACTCCCTCACAAGCCACTCGTCATTCCCTTGCAACGCGCGGAAGAACGTGCATTTGAGCGCGTCGCGATGATCTTGGATGAGTTGTGGCGTGGCGTCTTTCGGATCGATTACGCCAACGACGTCGGCGAGAAAGTATCGAGCGAGAGGGGGAAGGAGTTTGAATGGACGGACTGCCAAGGCGTATGGTGATGGTTCGTATGTTGGTACAGGGATTGTGGCAGTGGTGGAGAGCATGGTGAAGGAGGCGTGGCAGAGCGGGCGATGTGGTAGTAGTCAAAGATTGGATAGTGAGGCCATGTAAGTCGGTCCCTGCTTATATGCATAAACTCAATTTCACCTGGGCCGCCAGTATTTGGCCTTTGTTCTTTCATGTTGGCCATTACCGCGTGTCTTGTTGTTCTGCTTGGGCCTTAAGTCGTGTAGTTGCAGGTTTCCATGTGTTACGCATCAATACCACGGCCAGACAGCATCGTCTAGGACGGCCCTTGTTGAAAGTCAAGTTATGGAAGAAAACAATTATTTGGGTGCTGTTGGAACAATTATCTTCGTCTGTGGCCACGGCGAGTAGAATCCTATCTATTCCCCTTCGCGATCGTTATTGATATGTCTGTCTCACGAAAATGATATGGTGGCCGCCCACGACCCCGATGATGCGACCAGAGGAGGCATAGATACGCCACACTATGGTAGTAACGTGGTCACTTTATACCTCTTCGATCGGTATATGTGGAGGTGAGTGCACTTGTGCAATCCCTATAAATCCGCTGTTGATATTAATAAGTATCGGGCACTGCCCCTCTGTAGTGCAAACACCTGTCCTGCTCTTCAACCTCAGTATTTCGGTGTCGTGGATCCAGTGCAATGAAGTGTACACGGGGCATCGGCCAGCGAATTTGCTAGGCCTTGGCCTTAGGCCGCATCGTCGAGCATTACGCGATCGAACTTGGGGCCATTGAACTCCTCATCCACGAGATAACGCTCCCTTTTGTCCACCGAGCTTCGTATATGGCTATAAAAGCAGGCGGAAATTCTATCTGCAAGCTAACTCTTCAAGTTTCAAGGCTCCTTCTAGCAAACAATGCCCAAGCGTCTCATTCTCGAACGTCGACACTTTAAAGTCCTCGCCGAAGTCCTCGACATCGTCAACGCGTCCTCTGTCCCCGTCGAAGAACTTCAAATTGTTGGGTGCACATGGGATTACGATAATCTCGGTCTATGGAATAAGTGTCGCAAGGGTACCAGTAGGGAGCAAGAGTGTCCATATGGGTGCCGGGTTCCCGCGCCCCCTTCATCCTTGCAGTACGCCGATATCAACGTCCCTCTATCAGGGAACCAAGCGCATCCATTATCACTGGCATTATGGCTAGCACATAGTCGGACTCCTTCCCTCACGGTTAGATGGTCTTTCCGGTTCTCACTGTTCGACGAACGCAGGGGAATGACGGCTCAAGTCCTGGAAGTCCTTGGACCAAGGTTGATAGAAGTATCCTTCTCGGCAGTTGGGCCTAGGAGATGGGACAACAGTGCGTTATCAAATTCATTCAACATAGGTGTACACTTGTGCTCATCATAATGCATTTTCCTCGACACCACAAAGATTTCCAGGACAACACGTTCCCTAGCCTATCTCACAACACCGAGCTCAAGACACTCAACCTGACATATGTCGCTCCCGGGTTGTGTCCTCCCAACTACCTGGCATCGGTCGTATCCAAGGTCTCGTCCTCAGGACTGGAAAACCTCTATTTCAGGTTTCACGTCGACCAAAAAGAACAACTGGGCCTCGAGTACTTCGATTTCAAGGCTCTTGGAGACGTTCTCTCTCCTGCCGGCTTCCCCAAATTTCCGCAGCTCAGAAAGTTAACGTTCTGTCTATATTTGAAGAAAGAACTTGCCGTGCAGGTGGTCTCGGACCCGCCGAACCTTAGGCTACAGCAAAGAGTCCTTAAGGAAATGCCGTTCTTGAGAGACTGGCAGGAGGGGTTTGGGCTTCGAGTCGACACTCCGACAAAGATTGTGTAGTGATTTCGCGGGACAGGTAGTGCTCGTCCTGCCCCAGTCTACAAACTAAATGTGTCCAAGCTACCAATGTATATAAATTCCAGTTTCATTCTGTGTCCGTCGTGATTCTAAAAATTCTGCGTATGTGTGAAATTCGTACGAAAGGGTACGAACACCAATGATGTCTCGGGATGTTTCTCTGCCTTGCTTGAGTGGAGACTTCGGGGTGTGTATATCACGTACAGGCCATCCTAGATCAAGCTCGAAGAAACGCAGCTAGATGATTAATATTGTGGAGACACTATCAAGACAGTGATTCCCAAGATGTGCGCCTTTGACGATCAAATAAAGGTACTCGAATGAACAGCGTAATCTATAGGTCGTAGCTCCGTGATCCCTTGCCACAAAATCGGTTCGCCTTGTGGATATGTACCGGACCTATCAAACTGTGACATACGCAGTATCCCTAAACAACGCCTCAAACGCGTCGGTACTCTCACCGATCACGCCGAACGTGTCTTGCAAAGTCTTTCCCAAATAGTCCAACTCATGAATGACGCCGCGCATCGTCAATGCATACGCAAAGAACAGCAGCTGTCGCGACCCTTTGACATCTCGGTTCTTGACCACGTCAAGATGCCTGATCGCAGTGACCTAGACACAACAAAGCTGTGAGTACTGACTCGAAATAAATAGGCGCAGTACGTACGAGACGCTGTCGCGCCTTCTCCGCGGGCGGTAGGTACGGTGGCAAAGGGGACTTCAATCGGAAGGCTGACGCCAGAACAGAGAAATACAGGATCACGTTGCCTACCATCTCCCTCCTGGGGATGTTCGTAGGTACGATGAAATCTCGTCTAACTGTCTATTGATAATAATCAGTACGTTTGTAGAACAAGAGAGACGGACATGATCACCGTGTGCCTGCGTAGAAGAAATGAAGAGTTGAGTTATTACATCTTTACGTGCGTTATTGGGACGGTACGCACCATTCTTCGCGCGAAGTCACACAGCGCATGCTGTGCAGCTTATCTAAGATAGTCTGCAGACTGGTCAGCATGGAGCGATAAAGCTTGATAGGGAATGGCCCTTTCAAACGTGGCTCGTGTTGAGTTTGAGCGAGCAGCTTCTGCAATTCTATCAACTTAATCTGCAGATGAAGTTCCCTGCACATGGTCGTATGAGCGCAACGCTGGAGGCAGTGCAATAGACGGTCACATACATAGCCATGAACTCAACTATAGACTCGTTTAGGTGTTCTCTTGCTTGCAACAAAGCCGTAGTTTCCGATGGTGACGGCTCGACGCTCCCGATGAGCGGTCCCGAGCTATTCTCCCAGGAGTTGAAGGCTACTAAGCGCGTATACAGCCACCCAATGTTCAAACAGAATCTACGTCAAACGTCAGTACGTTCTCAACGTTGTTTATCAAAGAAACACACGCACTCTCCCAACGCTTTCCCCAGTTCACGCCGCGCCTCAATCGGCCACCAGAACCTTGATACGATGGCCGCCCATACTACACCAACTATGACGGCAGTCGCACGGTGGAAGGCGATGTCCACCACTGATACGTCAACTTGCCGAAGGTTGTAACTACAACACGCGCCATATGAGTAAATTTCTAATTTGTCTTCATGAGACCACTTACCAATAGAGGCAGGTCAGATTGTATGTCAGAAGCACGAACCGACCGGACGCCGCCAGCTCAGGCTTCGATACAATATAATAGAAACAAGGAATGGAGAAGAAGAATCCGAATATCGATAGGGCATATGGATTCTCCGGGAAAGCTGTCCAAACTACGACCGCAGTTGCAGCCCCTAGTCTGATGTAATTTAATTTCACGATTTGAGTCCACCGCAGACGGATGTACTCACATTGTACCCAGAACACGATGGAGGCCAAGGAAGTTCGTCTGCGGTCACAATCAGTCCGACGCCCTTGAACCAACAATTATGAGATCACTCACAGCCCCAATCGTAGGAGATATTACCACAAAGAACTGTATAACAAAGATGTAAGCTTTTGGTGGGATCCGAGCGGGTACAACACGCACCGATATCAGCGCCCACTCTCCTCTGTACTCATTGAATATGGGTCTTGTCGCATCAAAGAATGCAGGTGCTGCCAGCATCGTAGTAGCCATGCCTGCTTTAATCGCAAACTTGCTGTCATTTTCCCGCAGCCTCGCGCCAATGGACCACACGCTCTGACCGATCCTATCTATGAACGAGAGCTCCGCACGACTGGGCGTTTGTTTAGTATTTGGTGCATGAGGCTTGATCTTGGGGAACTTGGGAATCTGAGTTTCTCTCCTGGGCAAAGACGGAGGAGAGAAGATCATAGCTGCCAAGAGTTATTAAGTCTATGTGGGGTGAATCACCAGGCTCAATGTGCCTTACAGAATCTTTGGCGCAGACCAGCTTTGTTGCGATCTCTGACGTGAGATGTCCGGCCGCCGAAACGAGCCCGGAGAAAGTTCCACGGATATGACATGAGTGTTCTCCAAGACCTTGCGTTCGCTTCCCGTATGTTGCAAATCTGGGTCATGGCATCCACAAGGGCAATAAGCTCCTTAGTGAACTCTTGTACCGTAAAGAAGAAGCTGATGGTGGCTATCAGGTGACGATCCCGAGGGGTAAGATGGTGAAGTATCAGAAACGTACAAATATACGAGAAATATGTTCTCGCTCTCGGCACCCGTGAGCACAGAATTATCGTCTTCGGACGATTGCAAAGACTCGGCTGTGCGGGAGAGTGTTGGTGTCCCCAGGCCACGACGGTATAACCGCAGCACAGAGTGATTGGACGTGCTTTCAAATGTGTACAAAGCACGCTCGAGATTCTCAGAAAGGTTTACGAATTCTTCTGAGTTCGGTGGCGTCTTGTTCTTTCCGGGCTCATTGAAAACCTCCCGTAGCCGCTTCAAACTGCCGGTACACGTTTCCTACGACGTTATGAGGATTAGCAAACACGCAGAACAGGGAAATGCGTGAGCGTCACCGATAACTTCTTCAGCGGTGGCGCAAGGTCTTCAATGACGTCCCCGAATGCGTCTGCAGCTGCTTGCAACAAGGCATTTTCTTCAGTTTCTTTCGTAGAAGGTGTCGTGACCAAGCCGTTATTAGACGCAACGGTACTTCCACGGTAATGCTTTGACTGGCCCCTGAGGTGCAATTTGCCGTCTCTGCTGGCCTTGACGAGTTCATACTGCACGCTAATTCCGCTCCGTAGTCCGTTTAGATGCTGCCCGAGTCGATTGAGGCTAGCCACAGCGTCTTCGTATGCCGTTCCAAGGTCCTGTGCGCGAGAACCTCCCGGGTTCGAGAGACCAGGCATGATCGGCTTCCCCGGGCCACCTATGAGGCGCTCGCTCTGAGCCTCGCCTAAGTCCTTCTTCAACTTCGTGAAACTCGCTTGGTGGTCTTTCGTTGCTTTGTCGAGCTTTTCTTGGGATACCAGCTGCAGTGGCTCGACCAGCAAGAACGTTTCGGTGATCATAGTAAGGAGCGTGGAGAAAGAGTCAAGGGTCTGCGACATTGTGGCGTGAAGGTTCCGTGTCGCACGTTGCGGCCATAGAGCCGCACATACAACATTAGAAACGAGAGCTCCAAATAGGACGATGATGGCGACTTCGAGCAGAGTCTCCCAACCTCCCTCTTTCACGACGCTATTCAGATTACCATAAGCCCACATCAACAATCACAAATATTGAACTTACACGACGAATAGAATGATAGATGTCATGCTGCAAGCTACGCGACATGCGTTAGCGTATCATGGTTGGAAATTGAATCTGACCATACCAGTATTGAAAGTCGGTTTTGCCATCCACATCTTCATGTATGCCATTCCAGACATACCCAAGCCAATCCAGAGGATGGCAAGGACGTCTGCCAGCCACTCCCAGCCAGCTCGAACTTCAAAGAACCAATACATCGACATGCTTCCTAATGATATAAAAGAGGCATAGAGCAAGCCCATGAGGCAGAACGCGTCTGCCTCAAACATGCCTCCGATGGTCTTTGCTGGGTTGAAGTAAACCGCGCTGCAAATATGGTTAGTTGAATTCCAGTCAAAACAAGTATACAGCACGCACATAGTAGCTACCATGTGGCCTGAAGGAGACGGTGTACGATCTCCGGGATCTCCCCCTTTGATATCAGCTATGAAGGCTGATAAATATGGAGAATATGTGAATAAAGACCCAATAAAATACGCGACGCAGCACTTCAGGATGTTGCGATGTAGCGGCGATAATTTGAAGGTAGGAAGATAGGAACGGTTGGGTCCTGACTGTTGTACACTTGCTTCAGCTGGCTGTTCTGGCTCGGATTCCTGACCGGAAAAGTCAGGAGCACCATCGGACCCGCGGACGGTCCTGTCTGGACTTTCATCCTCTGGTACAGGTTGAAAAATATGATGGGAGGGATCTGTCTCGTATCCAGGTGTAGAAGGTAGTGTTCGCGCTGACATGACCGAACGACCCTGCAAAGCCGGTCCAAAGGAATCTCGGAGACTCTCTCTAGGACTGTTCAGTCTGCTCCGCATTGTCGCAGTCATGGCCGAGACAGAGCGCATGCGTCTATCACGATCGTCGTCGGCGTTATATGTTCCCATGAGCTCCCCAAAGACACTCCATTCATGTCTCCCCGCTTGCCGAGTTGAGGGGTGACGTGGGCGTGAAAGTTCAGCTGATTGACGGGGTCCTGGAAAGGATGATGCATGACCTCTCAGCGCCGAGGTGTTGGGAGAAGTAGCACTACGAGGTAGCGAGGGGCGAGTTACTGGATGTATTGTCTGTGCCACATCAGCAGCTGTAGGCTGAGAGTTTGAGGCCGCAAGACGAGGAGCGAAATAATCTGGGAAATGCGGTATGTTCTCCGGCGAGCCTACCAGTTGGCGTGCGACAGAATCGTCAAGAAAGTGAGATGGAGCCGAGGGTGATGCATCTTGAGATCTTGCCAAACCAAGGCCAAAGCGCGGTCTGCTCGTGTCAGAAGTACCGGACGAGGTAGGAGATGTTCCTTCCATATGCGTACGGTGAATAGTTGTGGTTACGTCTGGATTAGGAGAATCAGAGATGTTAGACAATTTGAAAGCTAGTCTATAGCAGCTTCGACGTTGGGTAAAAGGAATGAAAGTCGGTAGGACGTGAGCCGAACAATAAACTTCAAAGCATCTGCGACAATGCTTTATGTCCTGAGACTTATGGAACCGATGTCACCTCAACTAGATCCCCACGCACCCTCCACTTAGCAAGGTAAACGATTCTTCAGCCAAAATGCCGTCTGAAAGGAGTGGGTTATTTGAGGAGATGGTGATACACGACACCAAGCACGTCGTAGTTTGCGTTCAAGCAAGTTCAAGGCCAAGTCGTCACAACCTGGTGGCCGGAAGCAGATGATCGCAGTGTGACATAAGAAACTAGTCACGTTCCCACGGTACAGCGTCACGTTAGTAACGAGCGCTGATGCGCCTCAGCCCCGTCGAGTCCTATTTGGGCATTTCAAATTTCTGCTTTGTTGGACCGCCAGTGCGTCTGGCCACGTTCTGCAGAGCATGCCTCGTCACCTGGTGTTTGTCGGTGCACCGACGCCGGATATAACGCGAGTTACATATCTTGAACTTTCTGCCTCACATAGGTGGCAGACAGTGGTGGAGGACGACTCCCCAGCTGCCCGCGAATTTGCGATACCGGCGGCATCTGTCACAGATGCGTACTATAAGCNCTGTACGAAAATATAATTTTTGGCGATATAGAAGACCCAGAAGACGAAAATGTTGCAGTTTTGGACGAGTCTCGCATCCACGACACCCGAGGTACTATTATATATGTGGCTCATCCCTCGCTTGCCTCGGTAATAACTCTCACTCTCCGAAATAGAACAAACAACTTTGATTACCTGGCCGCCTACTCTACCTCCCGGTGACGACGGTGACAGTCGCCTGGTTGATCGGCCGGACGTCACCTTTCTGCGTCCGACGGCCAGTTTCTCCCGGTCCATCCAGCGAAGCAGGCACAAGAAGGAGACGCAGGAGAGTCAAGACACGAACTCTTACTCCTACTCCTACAACGACTCTTCCGACGCGTCCGTCGCTCGGTTTCCTCATTTCCACTTCAGCCTCCACTCGGTGACATCTCTGGCCACGCTAATCAGGCAGCTGAAATATACACGTGCAGCGGTACCGGTCAACCACGGTGACCCATCTCGAAGCTTGAAGCACAAGGTGAATCTCCTTGCTGCCGTCTTAGAGGCCGAAGGACCCGATACCATCCGCATAAAGAAAGGTCCAGATGCAGGGAAGGAAGTGTCTTTGCTGAAGATTGTTATCGGCGACGAAGAAGGACAAGTTTGTAGGCTAACAGCGTGGCGAGAAGTCGCAGAAAGATGGGGTGGATCTTACCCTGATGAGACATCGCTCCAAAGAGGGGATGTGGTCTTTTTACAAGGTGCGTTACCACTACAGTCTATCTGTCGATCGATACTACCAGAAATCGCTAACCCCCACCATAGACGTACTAGCTTCCGCAGACGCAGCCACCTTATCTCACTCATCTAGCGTCTCCTTAACGGCCTCGCCTGCTTTGAAGTCTTCCATGCTCATATGCTACCGCACCATGCCTCGCTTAACGGATCGTGCAGCCGGCATAAATGACGAGCATCTCCGGCCAGACCTACGACTTGGGTCTAGCGATGCCACAGTTCGAAAGGTTGCTGGTCTAGTAAGGTGGTTCGAAGAAATGGCGGGACTACCCCACGGTTGACACCAAGGATCAGGTCAAGCCCAGCGACCACCAGTTGGTGCTTCCGTCAAGCCCCTCGAGGTGCTCTCATGGAGCAAAACAGTTGTAACGCTTATTTCACACATATACTTGGCTCGGCTTCTCTTTCTCAGACTACTGATAGCACTACACGGCACAGCACTCAAGCGTTGTACATCGGCGTTCTTCGATCCCCTCGCCAATTGTATCTCTACGAGTGAAGCTCGCTCCCGACCGTTTTGCGTATGAATTGGTTCACGCCACCTCAGGCTTTGTCTATTAGTTTTAGCAAAACGCATAGAACCCTAGATCCCCTTTGCGCTCACCGCGGGATCCACGGGCTCCTTCTACTACTATACCAGATTGTTGCGACTGTCTCACACAACGACTTGCAGCATGCGCAGAATTGCGAATTTGTCTTACACGCGACGATCACGGACTACATGGTGTTCATAAATGAAAATACGCTATTACTTTTGCATAAATTGACGTTTTCCCGATTGCTTGTAAGTACATGCACCACTATCTGCCGCAATAAGGCTGTGTTCTGCTGTGTTTCCCAGCACACTGACGTCCATGCTGGACGAACAGGGTTGAGATATTTTCCATTGTTCCCGCCTCCGACGTTTGCTCGAGCACACGGGCGGATCATCAGGGCCATTTAGTTCTTGCTGAAGATACGCATGGCTGCGGATACTTACGGACGCCGCAGAGCACGGGAAAGTATGGAACTCGTAAGGACTGGGATCCAAGGCTGCTTCCTTCTGCTTCGCACAATTAAGTTCGTTTGCAAATGCGGCACCGTTGTACTTCATAGATGCCGCTCAACGATTCACATGTTTCTTTTTTTCACTCTTTCGATGTCTGAACAGAATCGGGCGACCGTAGCGGGACGGTGCCTTCCCGTATCGCGATATTTCCACGAGGTAGAATCACCGACCCGCTCCTCGCGCCGTTCATATTGGGGGTCCTATACAAGATCTGGTGGCCG
>JAXQGX010000928.1:0-10873 GCA_037040455.1 Irpex sp. P115-07
ACTTACCTTCTATCGCCCACTTATTCCTAATAGCACCACTTACGAAGCATCAGATCGTTCACCAACACTCTCTTTCGCCTGCTCCAATCTAATTCAGACCCCACAAATTTCAATTCGAACGCAGGAGATGAATAAATGAAGCACAGAACAGCCACTCCCAGGCTTATAGGTTATCACCCTAACAACCTCTTATGAACTTCGAACTCCCTCCGCCTCGCACCATTCCAAACAATACAATACCCTCCGCACCAAAACTGAAGCACAGTGGGAAAGAGGCACTCACAAGCACGAGGAATACACACTGCAGCTGCCGGTCCGGTTAGTACTCGACCGCGGGCTCGGAGCTTTTGACGAGAAGGGTTGAGGGTTACGACGCACGCCAAATGACAGCGGTAAAAGCTACACCTTGAATAAGAGTAAAATCGCTAAACTGGCTACAGTAGTAGTATACGTAGAGAAGCGGGGCGAGGATGAAGATGGAGGTGGGGGTTGAGAGGACAAATTAGCGGGGTGGAAGGGGAGACGTGGTTAAATAGAAGCAAAACGCACACACCACGAATTGGAAAGTGCGAAAATCGGAGGGTGCGTGAAGTGAAGTGCATGAAGGCGTGACGGCACATGTGGTGAAGTCAGAGAAGCACACCCGAGTAGGGCAACACGAAGCGGGGAGTAAGCAAGAGACCGTCTGAGAACGTGAAAAACAATCAGGATCAAACAACAGAGGCATGATGAACGTCAAGAACCGTGAGGTGAACGAGGTGAACAAGTGATGCCGCGGAGGTCGTGACGGAGACGCTGATGGGAACACATCACTGCAGTCTGACATGAACATGAGGAAAGCCGACGTGACTGTGCGCAATCATCAGGATATCAGGAGATGCCACGGGTGGGGGAAGGGTAGGAGAATAGATGAAAAAAGGTCCGTAGGTGATGAGCAGAGTAGGTAGGGTGGCAGAGCTAGGAAGGTAGTGAGGATCAAGGGGGCAGGAGGGGAGGTAGGAAAGCGAGGAACTAGTATGGCAGAGACAGCATACTCGATGCTAATGCGAAGGATAAATACGCAGCAATTACTGAAACGCGTCACCATCAATTAGCAATCAGTAATCCCGTCGAACGAACAAGATCACCAACTCACCTAAAAGCATAACCAGCAAAAACACAACTGTTGGTACATTTTATCAATCCGTTTGCGGCGGCGGCGGGTCAGGGATGAGATAATGCATCGCCTTATTCCCAAAGCTCGACTTGTGATTGAGCACCGGGACCTCATAGCCGGCAGCGACCAAGTCCTCCCTAGACTTCGTAGCATGCAGATTGACATGTGAGCTCTCCGCGCTGCTTCCATATCCCGTCCTCGGTTCATCATGATCGTTGGAATGCCTGGCATTACCATCAAGAGGCGAAGTCGGGGGATAGGTCGGCGAGCTGGGATTGGAGAACGGCACGTCGTCGTACTTGGGTACAGCTTTCCTCGTGGCCCGTCTAGACGACCTGTTCCCGACGCGCGTCATCGATTCGGACCTAGCCAGTCCAATCATCGAGTTAGGGCGGCTAGTGGACTGTTCGCGCGCGGGGACATGAGGCATCGGAGGGTACTGCGTCCAAGATGTGGGAGCCGCATCGCCGTGGAGAGCAGCCAGCGCAGCTGCGCGACTCTGGTTCTCCCTGCCGTCGGGGAAAGCGGCCATCGAAGGAGGTGCGGGGGCGTAATTGTAATCCAGAGGCATCGCTGGAATCTCTTCATCGCTCTCCTTGTGCCCGTGGAGAGTAGACGGGGTACGTGTACGGTCGTATTCGTAACCTAATGAGGGTCGATCGTGTCCTATGCTGGAAGAGCTTTCGTGTTTCCCAATTCTGGAAGCGTAAGAGCCGGAGCGCTTGTTCTTGTAGACGTCGTCTCCGACGAGGGTATCTGTGCCGTTGAAGCCATCTGCGGATACCTTCGGGAGGTCCCCGACGGCTTCTGATCCACGTCTCTTGCGAGGTGGGTAGGGGGTCGCCCTTCGCTTGTGGCGATAGTAGAGGAACGCACCGATGAGCAGAGAGAGAAGCGCCACGCCCCCGATTACACCTCCTGCAATCGCTCCGGCATGTGAATGCGACGATGTAGATGCCTGAGATACTCCTTCTGTAGGGAAGTCTGTGAAGGTGGAGTCACTGCCTGCGAGAGAAGGTGCGAGAGGTAATATGCTGAGAGGTAGATGTATTTGCGAGCTTGTTGGTGAAGGGTCGGCCATGATTGCACTTGTTCAGAGGCGTAGGAAAGGAGCGACAGCGCAGTCGATGATATAAGACTGGTCTTGCCGCGCTAGGGGGATAACGGAGGTATGGGGGGAAGAGGCCGTGTCGCAGGGCGTTCGGGGCACGATGACTGAACGCAATAAGTAAGGTTTCGGACATGGGGACCTGGGTGATGAGATTGGAGCGGTACGTACCAGGCTCCTCGGCAGCTGACTCGCTATACACCGCCTCAAAGACACTGAGCAGGACCGCTGCAGACGACGACGACGAGGGCGGGAAGGACAGAGACGATGGAGATGGAGGTGAGGGAACAAGTTCCTCTGAAGAGAGTGGTCGGCGGTCGCACGGGAACAGTGCCCCTGGACGGATTGGGTGGTATGGCGCCTAAAAGAACGAGAAGCAGATGTAAAAATCCCACCGCAAGCTTGAGCTTGAGCTTGCTGCTGTTGTTGTTCTCTGCACACTGTGGGAGACAGCAACGAGCAGCAAGGAGAGAGGGCTTCAAAACTGCCCGAGTGTCGAGCGTCGAGAGTCCCGACGGACCAAAACTTCGTTGATCTCGGTTCTGGAGCAAGCGTCGACGTCGGGCGGGACCTGGCCATTCATCTCAACATGTCGACAGCACACACCCCGCAAAAATCTCGACTTTATTTTCTTATCGCCTGCGATTACTCATGCTGCATTGACAGTCTTGTGCATATCCTTACAAGTCTGTATGCATAAATCTAAGCGAGCCTCGAGCCTCCTACACACGTGGTGGAGTCATCCACCCTCTGATAAAAACTCATCTCCCCACATTGCTTGTATGGGTTCTCTCTTCTCCCTACTGCAGTACTCACTTGTAACGGAGAGTACTCCAATATCAGCGCGGTAACGACTAGCTATGTCTGTGATGAATTCTGACGATAGGATCTCCGATGTCGAACTTGCTAAAGATGCAAGCTCGCTGAGCCTCCCTCAAGATAACCAGAAGTCCCTCACACGCTTTCAACGAATTACAGACTTCTTGAAGCGATATGGCATCGAAACTAACGGGTAGGCTGCACATTACAGTAAACCAAAATTATAGACAATCTAAACTGACAGATATCCCTGGTATGTAGGATTGACCCAGTGCCAGAGGAAGCACGCACAGACACCAGACTATTCCAGATGTTCTTCGTCTGGTTCTCTGCCAACATGAACGTCCTCGGGTTCGCTCCTTTCCCCTTTTCTTCATGATGATCATCAAGTTCCACTAACGTATCTGCCCACCTGACATGCACCATGGCATCGTATTTCTGAATTCAGTATGGGCACTGGCGCCGCAGGCCCCGCCTTCTTCAGTCTCGGAGTCAAACAGTCCCTCATCATCATCACCATCGTTGATATCATGTGAGCAGTCTCTTAAGCCCATTCCCTCCTCCTCTAATAGCTTGCGTTATCTCTATGCCATTGTAACCGGAATCATTGCTCATACAGATCATGTGCCCTCCCAGCATACTTGTGCGTCTTCCAATCATTCACAGCTGCCCATACGCCCTAGTATTCAGCTGTTCGTCTACGATAATGCAGCGCCGTGTTCGGACCAAAACTGGGGATGCGCTCGATGGTGCAAGCTCGCTACTCATGGGGGTACCGTACCACACTCACTCTCTCACCCACGAGCTTGTTGAACTAATGATGTATACTCTGGGAATTCAACACTATACAGATACTTCGGCTCAATCATCCCGAGTGCCCTGAACGTCTTCTCCATGCAAGGCTTCCTCATCCTGAACTGTATCATCGGTGGACAGACGCTGGCGAGTGTGTCTGGCCATTTGGACGATACGTTGGGTATCGTGATCATTGGTGTTATATCGTTGATCGTGAGTGTCGAATCTCGAGGACATCTGACTTCACGTTGTTTTTCGTTAAACTAGCAAGCTGTGTGTACCAGAGTAATTCACGCCGCGTTTTTCGTAGATCACCTTTTGCGGGTACAACATCATACACAAGTCAGTTCCTCCATCCTTCCTTCCACAAATTACATTAAACACATACTAATCACGCCCCACCCTACCCTCCACTACAGATACGAATCCATAGCATGGATCCCCAACGTAATAACCTTCATAATCATGTTCGGTATCGGCGGAAAACACCTGCTCAACGCCCCCGCCCCTGCGCCCGTCACCGCTGCCAACGTCATCACCTTCGCCACCACCACCGCCTCCAGCGTGATCAGCTGGTGCTCCATGACACCCGACTATGGGGTGTACCACGATGCGAAGGCGTCGGGGAAGAGGATTTTCGTGTATACGTATTTGGGGTTCTTCGTGGCTAGTGTACGTCCTTTCCCTCCTCCTCCTACTCTCTAATATCGCCATACGCTCATCGACCGCTACCCTAATCCACAGATAACCGTTCACTACATCGGCGCAATCTTCGCGGCCTCCGCCCCCTACACCCCCACCTGGTCCACCGGCTTCGACAACGGCAACTCCATCGGCGGGCTCATCGAAGCCGTTCTCTCTCCCTTGGGCGGGTTCGGAAAATTCTTGACGGTGCTGCTGGCGCTGACGATACCGAGTGCGTGTGCGCCGACGATGTATACGTTTGGGAGTAGTGCGATGACTGTGGCGCCGTGGTTTGCGAGGGTGCCGAGGTATGTTTATGTGTTGGTGTCGGAAGCTATGTGAGTGTGCTATTTTTGTGTGCTGGGAGGAGGTATTTGGTGAATGAGTTTGTCGTGATCTGACGTCAGTGTTCGTGCGCTCGTTGTATAGTCTTATACCTGTAGCGATTATCGGCGCGAAACATTTCTACGACACATTCGTAGACGTCCTCAGTGCGTACTCCCCCTCCCCTCCTGTCACCCTCTCCTAATCCTCACCTTCTCCTCTCCCTTCCAGGCATAATCGGCTACTGGTCCGCCATCTCCGCCACCATAATCCTCACCGAACACCTCCTCTTCCGCCGAAACTCCTACACCTCCAGCGCATATAACCTGGCCGCATTCAACCGCCCGCGCCTCCTCCCACCCGGGATAGCAGCGGTCCTGGCGTTCTGCTGCGCGGTGGGGATTGTCGTGCCGTGTATGAGCCAGGTGTGGTACACGGGTCCGATTGCCCTGAAGGGGACGGGCGATATTGGTATTTTGGTGGGGAGCGCGGTGGCGTGGGTCGTTTATGTGGGGGCGAGGGCGGTGGAGAGAGGGGTGTTTGGGAGGTGAGGGGGTGGGGGTGGTGGGTGTATGTATAAATAAATGAGCGTCAAATGGGTTTATGTTTATCGCGCTTTCGCAGCGTTGTGGCTTGAAGATATCAGAACTTGCAAGATGCGTGTATCAAATAGTCTTTTATAAAGCATCCAAAACCCGATAGCGAAACATACACCATACTATCATCCACCAACCAATTGCGAATCCTCCACCTTTCAACTGGACCCCAACGCCCGTCCACTCCCCCACCGATGCCCACTCGTACTCCCCGTCGCCCTCTCCGCCCTCTCCCTAGGCGGCACAACATGCACACCACTCCCGCCCACACCCCCACTCGCGCTCCCTCCACCCGTCGGCACGCCCACAATCTCCCTCACCCACCTCGGCGCCTTCGCCCACTCCCACAGTGCCCGCGTATCGTACACACCCCACCACCACGCATGGCCGGCGATGGCGCCGGTGACGCTGACGGCTGCGGCCTGCGGACCGCCGATGATGAGGTCGATGAAGATGATGATGTAAGGATAGTAGATGAGTGGGAGGGTGAGGATGCCGTAGAAGGAGGTTTGGGTGCCTCGCGGAGAGAGGCGGGAGTGCAGGTAGATGAGGCAGACGAGGAGGGGGCGGGTGAAGGTGTAGGATTTGAGGGGAAGGTTGAGGGCCTGTGTGTGGAGTTAGTGAAGTGATGAGAGAAGGAGAAAGAGGGAAGTGGGGCGTACGAGGATGAAGGCGTTAGCGAAGAAGAGCTGCCATGCGTAGTCGGGGGAGCGGGCTAGGAAGTGGTTGGTCTCGACTGCGTTGGAGTTTTGGCTGTGTGATGGGTGAGTACTTGTAGATGTATGACTTGACTATAAGTGTGCGTACTAGAGCATGATAAAGTCAAAGAGAAATTGCATTCCTCCACCTACACATTGCGCGAGAATCAGTCTGTGGCATGAAATACAGTACTCAATCACGTACCGCCGTAGAAGAAAGCAGTATAGACTCTCCATATCTAGTACACGATACACACATGATGAGCACATAATGCGGAGTAAGAAACTCTCGTATGTCCCGCACCTCAAACTTCTTGAATGCCAGTTCTGTGACATAGAGCAGCTTGTATGGCGAGACGAACTGCAATATCGCGGAGAGCGTGATACCGAGAGACGACCCGCNTGGCTGGTCAACGCGTTGAAGACAGGTTGAGGTCGTTTGAGGTCGTTTGGGGAGGAGGAAGAGCTCGAGGACAACTTTGAGGACAACTTCGAGGACAACTTCGAATTCCACGACGTGGTCAGTGATCGCAGGTTCCAGAATATCAGATTCGATCGGGCAGGAACAATCACACAGTCGCGGTATTTACCGTGGGGCGCTCAATGTCCAGTATGTTCGATACTCAGTACTCAGTGGCCAACCTCAGGCTAAAGCTTTCTAAGGCCGTCTGCCTATTCTTGCTCTGAGAGCAAGTTTACCACACCGAATAGCGGTACGTGACTAAGTAGCAGGAATCACCTTTTCGGAAGATTAGCTAATAAGTACTTAGGCGGCTCCCACCTGGCCATGGGTCGCTTCGTCACCGCTATACACAATCTTAATTCCTATAAAAGTGCATAAACATCATTCTCAAATTGCTAGTGAGGCTTGTACTCTGAGAGCAAGATCCCTGCTGCCAGCCCGCGGCAGCTCTTTCGAGTTACACAAGGTTATCCAATAGTTGGGTGGCGTCCCTTGTATACCCCGAGAGTAAACGCGGACGGAGACGTGGTCTAGTCTCGAATCAGACAGCACAAGCTCTTTTCGCATACAAAAGGAGACAGCAGACAGCGGAACTTGACTCCTGTGTGTCACAGCTTGCCTGAAATGGCAGGGATCACTAGACGTCTAACGTGGTCGAGACTCACGTTAGCGTGAGTTCTCATGTGAAGTAAGCACAGCACTATAAGCATGTCTATCATCTGCTCATCTCTTTCTATCCCAGTAATTGGCATACCCAGCGTAACTAGCGGCGTATAGACATGCAATCGGCATGCTTTCGATGAGCATACAATATCAAGTGACATATATTATCACCGCGCCATGTCGATGCCTACAAGAGATGCAGCTCATTTGGGAGTAACAATAGCTCACAGCTGTGCAAGAGCTCGAAGACGCTGGCAAAGACTGCTACTATTATATGTATGTGTTCGAGACCCGCGTGCTAGCTTAAGCTGAGAACCGATACAGCAGGAATATGTGCCATACCCGGACCTCGATATACCGTATGATGTGAAGGTGAGCTCCCCAATTGCGTGCATAATATTGTGTTTACAAGTTTGCAACTTGTCATTGGGGTCGTAGGGGCGATGCCGTCGCACGGCTCCCAGTATATTCCAAAGCCGTTGCTACTTCAAGTTCATCATGGAACACTTTGCGGCATCCTTCGTTCTCCTATAGTATAAATTTCTACGGCACAAGGTAGACACGGAGTCTGCGTGGAGTGGACATGCCGGTACCTGCTGCTTCTCGTCTATTCGAAGGGCGACGTCCCTCCCGAATTCGAGGACTTTGCTGAGGTAAACCGTATACGCTCCAGGTATATAAAGGCTGTATTTAATCTTGTTGCAGGTCAGTTCTCCTCGCCACAGCAATGGTTTTCACAGACTCACTTTCACAGTCCCCACCATTCTCCCAGCGATTTGCCGTGTCATATGCCACCGAAGCCGTCGCTTTCGTCTTCGTATCTGGTCTCCTGTACTATCTAGTACCGTATCTCCGAGACTCGCAAGGTATACGCCGCTGTCCTGGCCCCTGGCTCGCGAAGTTCTCCTGCCTTTGGTTCTCGCGCGAGATACTTGAAAGACGCGTACAGACGAGCTTGAAGAAGTTGCACGAGCAATACGGTATGCACACTCTTTTTTAACACTCGATGCCAGTGTAGAGACTAACTCTATAACGCTATAGGTACCTTCGTTCGAATTGGTCCTGACAGTGTATCCATCTGTTCTCCTGATGCCCTGCAGACGATCTACGCCCACTCCTCCAATGCCCTCAAGTCTTCTTTGTACGACGCATTCGCGCCTTTCGGCGCCGCGCGTAGCATCTTCGATAGCACGTCTCGGGAAGACCGCGCTAGGAAACGGAAGGTGCTGTCGCACATGTCAGCCGCGAAGAGCCTTCGAGAAGTCATCCCGATCATCTACACGCACCAAAAGCTCTTTGTAAAGCACTGGGATGATATGTGCGTTAGTGCGGCTAAGGGCGACGAAGGTGAAAAGGGGGATTGTAAGTGGGAGGCAAAAGACGGGAGAGCGTGGTTCAATGCTATGCCCTGTGAGTTCGTCTTGGTGTACGTGATAGACTGCTGAACATCGTACATGTAGGGTTCAACTACATCGCATTTGATGTGATAGGTGAGGCTACTGGTCGTTGAGATGTCATATGATCGACTCACCATCTTTAAGGCGATCTGGCATTCGGAGCACCGTTTGGCATGCTATCTGCAGTTAAAGCAGAGACACCGGTAGTTCAATCGGCCGAGCAGGCAATGGACACGTTCGCCTCGAAGGGCAGCGACTCCATCAAGTATCACACCATCAACGCTGTCAAGACGATCAACGCCTCCAATGCATTCGCCACTTTCATCGGAAGTCTCCCAAAGTGGGCAAGACCGTACATCATGAACTCACCGACATTCAAGCCGGAACTGGGATCGAGGAAGGCTCTCGGTGCCATGGCGGTGACTGCGGTGTCCAGGCGGCTCAATAGCACGCAGCCGATCTTGAGAAGGGACTTCTTGGCGAAGTTGCTCGACGCCAGGGACGGGCATGGGCATCCGTTAGGAAAGCAGGAGTTGGTCTCTGAGGCGTTGAGTTTGCTCGTTGGCGGGTCCGATACTACGGCCAAGTAAGTCAATTATCTGTCGTCTTCTCTCTCAATCTCAGGATGATAATCTTTCGCGTCTATAGTAGTTCTGCCGCTCTAGTATATTACCTGGCTCAGAATCCTTTCTATCGACGCAAGCTCCAGGCGGCACTTGACACAGTGCTCGGTCCTCCAGACTTCTCCTTGTCCTCCGAAGATGCCATAAACGAAGACAATCTCACCAAGCTTAAGGAGTGCGAATATCTGAACAACGTGATCAACGAAGGCCTCCGATTACACTCTACCGCCGGATTCGGATTACCGCGTGTCGTACCTGAGGGAGGTATGGTCGTTTGTGGGGAGGTGCTGAAGGAGGGCACGGTCGTGAGTACCCCTGGGTTCGCGTTGCATCGGATGAAAGAGGTGTGGGGTGAGGATGCGGACACATTTAACCCGGAGAGATGGGAGAGGGAGAACAGGGTTGAAATGTATAGAGCCTTCTCGCCGTTCTCGATTGGCCCCAGGTGCGTTTTGTATCATTTGGCTTATTAGTTCGTTTGTACTCAGATGTTCTTTGAATAGAGCGTGTCTAGGACGTTACCTCGCGCAGATCGAGTTACAGGTCTTCATCGGAACAATATTCCATAGGTACGACCTTGCACTGGCTTCGCGCGACCAGAAGGTGAGAGGTGCTGTTGTAATGATAGACCGTATCTTGTAACTACGTTTCTCTCCTTCATAGATGCACGTCCACGAAGGGTTTATACGGAAGCCAGAAAATGTATACATTGGTGTGAAGCAAAGGTAGATCGAATCCTCTGCGGCTCACGTTGGTAAAACCATCTAGGCTGCATCCCGTGCTAACTGGCGACAGCTTGTCGAACTACTCTTACTTGTCCCGAGTCTCGTGTATGATGTCCCCCCACTCGAATATACTTATCACACATGTATGTGTAACCCTGCGAACGACTCGGACTCTACTCTAAATCACTGCTTGTATGCCGTTTTGGGGATCATCGTCATCGTTGACTGCCGGTACGATCAGCAACATGTTAGTGTCGAGACGCATGCGCGATAAATACGGTTCTCATTATGGCCATGACCGTGGCAGGTTACAATTTTACATGCATGTAGACAGCACACTGAGTATAAACAAACGAACATGACTGACCTGCGAGGCTACTACTTATCTTCACCAGATTTTACAATCAGTCCACATGCAATCGTACCAGCATCATCTTCTTGCACACGGGGCATTGGAAGTTCTTCGAGAGCTCCGCAACAATACACCTATATGCGCCATCAGCACGTTATAGCGATGTCGCTGATGTATCTGTATTACACGTACCGATGACAGAATAAATGGCCGCACATAGTGACAGTCGGCTCGTGTGGCTCATCCATGCACAAACGGCAATGCCAGCTCGTCTGACCCGAAAGAACTTTGGTCCTAGAGTCACTGGAAGTGTCGCTACTCTGGGTGCGTTCGCTGTGCTGGATGCTACTGCTTCGACGACTTGTGTATGTTGGCGGGTTCTTCCGCAGGGAGTCTCTGTCGGCAGTATACCTGCTTGACTCTGCATTCGGAAGTATCCAAAGAAAACAGATGTGAGACGATAAATCGTG
>JAXQGX010000929.1:0-10719 GCA_037040455.1 Irpex sp. P115-07
GGAGAAGGGGGAGGGGAGGGGGAGGATGGCGAATGCGCCGCCGCCGGATGCGTTCCAGTTGATGCTTAGGTATTGCTGGGATCATTGTTAGTCTAGGTTAGAGGAGAGAGAGAATGATACGGACGGCTGATGCTGCGATGTAGTTTGTGTCCCATGCGCTGTTTGTGACTTTCAGGTTCTCGATACCATACTCTTTCTTGCCTGGCTGGCCAAAGACGTGACTAGTGACATGTCAATAACCGACGCGTCGTTGATAATGAAAGGACTGACCGGTATTTGGATGCTCTGACGAATCTGGACATGGCGGGAGGTGGTGGTTACGGGAAAGGCGTGATCAGGCGCCCATGGCTCACACTGCGACCACCTCCACCTAGTACCCTCATCGTCGACTTTGCTAACCTCCAGGATATAGACAGCTAATACGATGTACGGACCGTCGTCGTCCCGCCCGCCGTCTGCAGCCTACCCGCCAGGAGACTCGTCATACCCTCGCTCGTCGCGCGACATGCTGCCCCAACCGCAACCGCAGTACGCCGCCTCCCAACGCTCGCACTCCCGCTCTCGTCCCCCGCCAGAAGACACCCCCAACCCATACGACCCTCCGTCTCCCGATGGCGACGACTTTTACACGGGCAGCGCACAGGACGTGCGTCTCTCCGTAGCAGCAGACCAGTCCACACGCGCACCCTCCCCGCCCCCAGGGCCCATCCTCGACCACTCCCACCTGCGCCCCGGCAAACAAGCCGCCTTATTATCTCACGAACGCACACTCGAGCTGTACCGCGCAAACGCCAAGAAAACCCAAGACCCGGACGTCCAATTCGAATTCGCAGTATTCATGGTCGACGCCTCCAAGACGATGCCCATACCAGCTCCAACACCCGGCAACGTCATGGACGTCGAAAAAGCCCTCAAGAAACAATCCGACCTCGTCCTCGAAGCCACCTCCCTGCTCAAACGCCTCGCCGACCGCGGGCACATGCCCTCGCAGTACTTCCTCGCCGACTGCTACGCCAACGGCATAGGCACGCACAAATCCAAACAAGACTTCGACCGTGCCTTCCCCCTGTTCGTCCTCGCCGCTAAACACGGGCACCCGGACGCTGCGTACCGCGCCGGCACATGCTGCGAGAACGGCTGGGGATGTCGTCGTGACTCTGCAAAGGCACTCACTTTCTATCGCAAAGCCGCTGCGGCCCTACACCCAGGAGCTATGTACCGCCTCGGCATCGCCGAGCTCAACGGTGAACTCGGACTCTCGAAGAGCCCGAAGGAAGGCGTCAAGTGGTTGAAGAGAAGTGCGGAGAGCGCGACGGCGGAGTTCCCGCACGCGTTGCATGAACTTGCGCTGTTGCATGAGAGAGGCATCGATAATGTGCTGTTTGTGGATTATGAGTATGCGGCGGAGTTGTTGGCGCAGGCGGCGGAATTGGGGTATGCGCCGAGTGCGTATCGCCTGGGCGAGTGTTATGAGTATGGGAAGATGGGGTGTCCGCAGGATCCTGCTTTGTCTATCCATTTCTACGTGCGTCCCCTCTCCCTCCCTTCTCCCCTCCTTCCCCTCCTTCTTTGCCCCTTCCCCTCCTTCTTTGCCCCTTCCCCTCCCTGTCTCCCTCTTCCCCCCTCTCCCCCCTTTTTTCCCCTACTAACACCCTTTCTCTTAGAACATAGCAGCCCAACAACACCACCGGGACGCCTGCTTCGCGCTCACCGCCTGGTACCTCGTCGGCTCCCCCGGCGTGCTGCCCCAGTCTGACACGGAGGCGTTTTTGTGGGGGAAGAGGGCGGCGGATGCGGGGCTTGTGAAGGCTATGTATGCGGTGGGGTATTTTTTGGAGGTTGGGGTTGGGACGGGGGTTGATTTGGAGCTGTGAGTGGCCGTGTCCTCTTGTTTCCGTCGTTTGTTCCTTTCGTCTTCGCTGCTCGTTCATGTTCGTTTTGGTGGGTGGGTGGGATTGTTTTACTCGTTCTATCCGTTCGACCGACCCGTTCCTGCCAACCACTTTCCCCTGCGGTTGATTCCCGTGGCTTCACTGCTTCGCTCCCACACATTTTTTACATCGCGCACGCACTACCCTCAATCCTTCCTTCTTACGCATCATTTGCTTCATACGTTTCGTTTGTGGGTGGGGCAAGTATGAATCGTCTTTCTCTCAATACCCTACGCGTTTCTTTCCTTCGAATTCCGCCTTCCTGCCTCCTCTTCCCTCCCTTCTCTTAACTCACACTAACCACCCCCTCCTAACAGAGCCCTCCAATACTACAAACGCGCCGCCGAACTGGGCGACAAACGAGCCGCGCAACGCCTCCGCTCCAAGGCTCCCGTGTCTGCAGGACCGGGGAGCGTACTGAACCGGGACGATAGTTTGAGTGAGAGTGGGAGTGGGAATGGTGGTGGAGGGGGAGGGAAAGGGGGGAAGGATAAGGATTGTGTTGTTATGTGAGTTTGTTGGATGGAGAGGTGGGATGGGGTGGGTAGAAGGGAATGGGGTGGTATGAGATGGGATGGTGGATGACAACGGCGAGGGATTTGGAGACGGGTGGCCATACTTTGCGAACGGACGTACGGACGGACGACATGGGTGAAGCAACGGGCGGCTCAGGTATCCTCGTCTTTCCTGACCTCGACTCACTCAATCCTCGACACGACACTCATAACGAATTCTCAAACCCTCCCATCTATCCACCCTCTCATCTCACCCGCTCGCCCTCACATATACTCCCCCTCCCGTTCGCCCCTCCGCCATCCACCTACCGACGTCGATAGCCACCCTACCCTGCCGTACCGTGATGCCTTAACGGTCAACTGTACCATACCATACCATACGACGTTATGCTACGACTTCCACCCTGGACTTTACTCTACCACCACCTCAATCCATTTACTCGCTCGCTCTCCCATCGACATTCACCCTTCTCGCTACAATCACGCTTCCCACTTAAATCTTTGCTCACGCCTCACTTTACACTCACACGGACACTAGACCTTTCTCCCACAACACTGCGCACGGACGTTTTCTTCCTTTGTTAATCTTTCATCGTTCATCGTTCATCGTTTGTTTCAATACGCTTACGTTTTCTTTTATCATGATGCTCAAGAGAAGAGTCGAGTTTAATACGTACGTTCGTACGGGAGCTATGTGGAGGGCGTGGATGTGTGTGGTTGAGAGCTTGAGGAAATTGAGGAGATTTTGCTCGTTGTTCGAGTGTACGTTCGCACAACGTGGATGCACCGTTCCGAGAGGTAGTGTAATTCCGTCGCACTTGAAGCTCGAAGCTTGAGTACGTTACACAGCCAGCTGCAGTGCGACTCATAGAGATGTCGTGTCGTCGTCTTGACTATGGGGATTCAAGGAGCTCAGCCTACTCGACTGATCTCACTTAGACGTGACTTGACTTGTCTGACTTCGGAGGGCTATACAGGATGCAGAGCTGCGAGTGGTGAGTAAAACTGTGAGGCGGTGGGGAACGGACGGTGAGTACAAGCACATCCAGCAGCGGTCATGGGAATGTCGTAGTGTATTGTGCTGTGATTAAATAAAAATACAATGTGCGTTGTGCGTGCGGTGGTCTATTGATATTTGGGACGTCGAGTTCGTCGTCATCGTCGTACGAGGTAGTCGACGTGTGAGGTGGGTGACGTGAGCGGTGAAGGGTGATGAGAGTGGTAGGCGAGGTAGGTGGATGAAATTCGATGAGTTGAGTTCGATTGGCAGCCGACGAGGATGGGTAAGGGGGGCGAGCACGAGGGGAGCACGAGAAGATGAGTGCGGGGTGGGCGACGAGACCGCGTACGAGAGCGAGCAAAAGCAGAAGAGCGAATGAAAAGAGAAATAAGGGTATACAGCACCGAACGAACGACTCCCAACCATCAATCCAACCCAAATAAACCGTCCTAACCCCCATCGACCATCCCTTCTCGTCAACCTTCCTAACCCCCTTCAACCGTCCTAGCCCTCCTCGACTCTCGTCCAACCAGCCGTCTCCGCATCCGCCGACCCTCAACGTGTCCACCCTCCATTTTGATCAAGTAGTGTAGTGGTGGAGGCGATCATTCGATGACACCGAGGTGGTCTTCTTTTATCGTGCCTATTGCGAACTGTAGGGATAGTTAGTGAGGGTTTGGATTAGATTAGAGCTTGGAGAGGAGGTGAAGAAATGAGAGCGAGAGCAAAAGGTAGTATTTAAAGACGAGAGTAAAATACGATGAGGGAATTTGGAGGAGGCGAAGAGTGGAAGGAGGAACAAAGACGCGACAGAGAAGGTGAGAGACGCGACGGAAAGGAGACATGAGATAGAGAGAGCGGAAGGGGCGAGAGCGAGGCGAGCGGCAGGAAGGTGAGAGCGAGGCGAGTGGGAGGGAGGTGAGATCAAGGAGAGGAGAGGAGAGTCGTGATAAGGCAGGGGAGTCGTGAGGGAGGGAGACGGTAGTGGCAAGAAAGGCACAAGAGACGGCGGAGAAGGACGAGCGGCATGGAGGGTGAAAGTACAAGGACGATCATGAGAGCACGATCATGAAGAAAGCAAGAGTACGGGGTTGGGGCGGAAGCGCAAGAGCAAACGAAAGCAAAGAGAAAGCGAGAGGACAGCGAAGGACGAGAAGAGATGACGGTCGCAGAAAGCAAAGTAAAGCACAACGATACGATGATGGTTGCAGAAAGCGAAAGGGCGGTCGATCGGTCGGTCAGGAAACAGGGAGGGAAGGCAGGCAGGAAGAAACAAACGACGCGAAGCAAAACGAAGAAGAGAGAAGCGAAGCAAAGCGCAAAGAAACAGACGAACGTCTCCAAAGTGGAAGAGAGGAAATGAATGAAAGAGAAAAAAGACACGTACGATCTCAGTAGCGTCGACCCGCGTACCGACGATCTTGAGTCGGACTTTGGTATTCTTCTCGATGATCTGCGGGGTGTGATGTCAGTAACGTTGTGTGGCCGAAAACGACGCGTTAGTGAGGGAGAACATGGTAGCATTAGACGCAGGAGGGGAGCGAAACGAGCGTAGGCAGTGAACGAGAAGGGAGAAGGGAAATGAGACGAGAACGAAAGAGAAGAGGACGGGTAGAATGGCATAGGACGTAAGAAGTCATCATGTACGCGTGGGGAGGGGCGGAGGTGATTCGACGGCATGGTGGGACGTAGGACGCGAGGTGGGTGCAATGTGTTGGAATTAGGACGAAGGGGGGTGGAGAAAGACGATGAGGTGAGGTGAGGAGGGAAGGTGAGGTGACATAGACGGAGGAGAGAGCGTGATAGGATGAGAGACTGGAGACGGTGGGTGGTTGAAGGCGAGGATAAAGAGGACATGAAGTGAGGTAGACGAGGAGGGAGACGAGAGAGAACGCGGGAAGACGAGGAGAGCGGGCACTGACCTGGTCATCTGAAGCGTAGGACGGCGGGTTCGAGTTTGGGTCGAATTTCATTTCGGGGTGGATGAGCTGCGTTGTGTGAGTGGGTGTGTAGAGTGGACAGATGTATGCGGGCGACGTACTTGATGCGAGACAAACACAGTCAACGGCCCAACCTCCGCAAAGAACCCCATCTACACCACTGAGTGTCTTGTTATCAGTCGCCAACACCACCACCACACACCTTTGTAACATTATTAACCACGCCATCGACGACCTCCCCCTTAAACGGCTTAAACACAATCGCCCTATATCTCGTGACAAACTCCGCCTGTCCGCTGCCGGGGAGGACCATGCCCTTTCCGATGTCGAGGATGGAGACGACGGCGATGATGTATCCGAATTGGCCGGAGCAGGTGCCTTCTACGTCGGCGTAGAGTTTGGACTCGAGGTATTGGAGCATGCGGGGGCCGAAGTAGGAGGGGTGGAGGAGGATTGTGTGTGAGAGCTCTTTCTGCATTATCGAGTTAATATCGTTGATATTGGGATTGGTGGAGGACGTACGATGAAGAACATTTTCTTTTGTTTTGTTTTGGTTTGACTTGTGGGAGGAGTGGACAAGACGAGACAAGGAGGGATGGAATGGAATGGCGCCCAATTGTGTGCAGTACGCCACCACGTGTCTACCAACCTCCTCAATGCCACCCACAAAACGACCTCGCTCTGCCTCTCCAGCATCCTCCTCCTCCTCCTCGTCACCACCACCAGCTAAACTCGTCTCTCTCCCGCCTCTGCCCTCTTCCTCTTCTTTCCCCTCTACCTCCTCTTCCTCTTCTTCGCCGTCAACCTCCCAAACCACCTCGCAAGCTCGAGCAGAGAACTCAAAGGAGACCTCAAAGAAGGAGATATGGTGTACCCTGCCACCAACATGCCACCACAGCCCAACCCCGCTGGCGGACACGAAGGCCCTGGAGGCGCACTATGCGATGTACCATAGACATGTGTGTGAGCTTGCGCGGTGTGGGTGTGTTTTTCCGGATGAGAGGTTGTTGGGGTTGGTGAGTGCTTGTGGTCTTTCACACTTCCTTGAACCTTTTGTTGTCGTTGGGTCTTCACTCTTTCGTTCGTTGAAACGCTTTTGTTTCTTCGTTCAAACTATATACACGCATACATGAAGCTAAGACTCAAACTGACGTCGCTCGCCCGTTCATTCTATAGCACCAAACAGAATGTCACGACCCTATAGCTGCCCTTCGTAAAGAGCGCGGCGAGAAGATCGTACGTCCCTCTCTTTCTCTTCCTCCATCCTCCTCTTCTCTATTCCTACTCTCAATGGCTGCCTCTCCCTATGTTGTCTCACCCATGCCTCGCCTCCCCATCTATCTCACTACTCACTCACCCGCTCACTCACTCCGTTCAACTCACCACATCCTCCCTATCCTGTCTCGTCCTCCTCCTTTACACGCCCCGCACCCCCACCTCACACACCCTTCCTCACACTCTTCCCTTCACCTTACTTCCTCTCTCACCCATCCCACTCCCACTCACCTCCCACCCTGAAAGTTCGCTCAAGCTCACTCCCCCCACTTCAACTCACTTGATTCGCTACACCCACTCGCTAACTCTTATACCAACGGCTCGCTAACGCTCGCCCACACAGTTCGCATGCCACATCCCCACCTGCCCCAGCACCTTCCACACCCCCAAAGCGCGCCGGCTGCACCTCATTGACGTGCACAAGTATCCCAAGGAGTATTTCTTTGCAGTGACGAATAAAGGCATCGGGGGGCTGCTTGGGCGGTGGGGCGAGGGTGTTAGTTTGGTTAGGGGGACTTGGCATGAACGTAGTAGTCCGCAAGGACTCGGTGAGAAGGAAGGGGGTGGGAAGACTATGGAAGATGAGGCGGCGGCAGGGGAGGATGGGGAGGATGAGGCGGAGGTAGGGGAGGATGAAGACGGAGCCGAGTCGTCGCGTATACGACGCGACAGACCTCCACATATGCAAGTGTACGAAGACGCCGCACTCGAAGTCACCGCAGACACAGCAGGCGACGAAGACGTCAACATAGAGGATGCTACACCTGCACCGGTAGAAGCAGACGTAGGCATGGAGGACCTAACAAGCTCAATGACCACGCTCGCCGTCTCGCGTGGGCGCGTGCCGTCTGTGATACGGTTTGGGCGGGGTGGGCGGGGAGGGTTGAGAGGGGGTGGAGGTGGGGGAGCGTTTCAACACGCCACGACAAGAGGTACCGGGCGAGGTGGTGGACGGGGTGGAAGAGGAGGTGGCGGTGGTGGGGAACACACGAGAGGTAGAGGTGGGCGAGGACGTGGAAGTGGGGGTTTAGGAGGCGGACGAGAAGAGCAAGGACGCGGAGTCGGTGGTTCCTAGAGAGGAGTGTACCGTGTCGAGAGCTAGAGGGACATCGAGAGGGAGAGGGACGTCGGGGGTAGTGGCAGCAGTATACGTTGAGGTACGCGAGTTTCCTCGACCGAGAAAGTCCTTGGACGTCCACCTTACCTAGACCACCACTCTTATAGATCCTGCACCTAGCACCCATCATCGTTGATGTAGAGCTACGTACGTACGAACGAAGGCAATCCAATTCGATTTGACGAGCGAATGTCGAGTTTGGATCGTTGGTTGTCGGACGATACCAGCACTAACAACCCTCAAGGCTACTGGCGATGGCACTCGCGGTGCAGGGTGAGGTCGTATACGGCGAAGCCTATCGTACGATCGAAACTACCTGTGTAAACAGACAAGGCGTAAGACTTCAATGTCAGGGTCGTTGCATCAATATGTATAGCTCCGTCGCACATCCCAGCCGCGTCGTGTATGTTTAGCCTGAAGGGACACTGGCACTAATTATAGTGAGATTTCGAGATTATACCAGCCAGAACTTGGAGACACTCACCTCTTTACTAGCAGAACACACCGCTCCGACTTAGGCATCCTGTGCAGTGTTTATACGCTACATACCGCCGTGAGAATAATGAAGGGGTCAACGTACAAAGTTTGTTTACAGACCCGACGCCCGGCTCAGGCTGTAAACTGCTGAGAGTGAACTTACAGCTCAGCCGCTTGCCGTCTAACAATCAGTAGTCATGCTGGTTCTGTCGTAGAGCTTCGACGAGACTCGTACCTGGATGAACGACGCACGTTTGAGGATATCCTCGAGAGTAAACCGCGAGCATGTCTTCTCTGGATATGTACCGGGAGATACGTCGTATATTACAGTACGAATGAGACTTCTTGATTTCATTGCACGCTGTGAGGGGGTATGTTTAGAGCCGCGAGAAGGTTTCTATTCCTCTGCGTGCGAGACACTCAATTACATGTAGGTTCCCGGAATATTTTGGACACACCTTGGAATCTAGAGATCGTGTTCGACCTGAAGAGTCGTCTGGTGTGGCGACGTATCGACTGCATTGATACTACGGGCCAATCCTCACAGGGTCCCTGGTACACAAGCCGAGTTCCACCGACTTCGGGCAGGACATAGGGCTGTGTTAGGGCTGAAAAAATCGGGCACGAGCACCTATGGCATAAGCAAACTGCTCATGGAGATTTCAAGGCTTCAGACCTCAAGCTTCTGAACTGCAGTTGCTCTAAACCGCTATATTTCTCTGTAAATAAGAAGCAGAAACAAATATACCCGTACAAAACAGAATACAAACCACACACCTAATTCACCTCGCCTTCCTCTCCTCCACCTTCTATCTGCTCTCGCTCCTTCTCCTTTATCTCCTCGACCCTCCTCCTGATCTCCCTCCTCCTCTCCATCCCAAACTCCCTCGCCTCCCGTCTCGCCTCGGCCAGGTTGCTCGCTGCCGTTCGGTGTCTGTTCTCGAGTTGCTCTGGCGCGGAGGAGATGAAGAAGGTTGTTTGGACGAGGGCTAGGGCTAGGAGCTGGGGATCGTATATCGATAATCAGGAGTTGGCAAGTGGCGTGTGCGTATGAGGGTGGATGGAAGGATGTGTGGACAGGGAAACAGGGAGAGTACAGATTCGGTTAGGCAACCAACCATTCAGTTAGTCAGGTAAGAGCAACACTAGAGAGGAGCCAGGACGTACTGCGACACCAACCGCGATCAAAGCCTGATCCTTCCACTTCTCACTCTCGCTTTCCGTGTTCAAATCCATACTAGCTGTCCTCCTCGGCCCACCAGGCCCAGCACCACCTCCCCGACGTCTCTCAAGCTCCTCGTACACTCTATCATTCCACACATCATCCGGTCTCTGTCTGAGATGTGCATGAGAGCGGGAGTGTCCGCGGAGGATGTCGTACGCTTGCTTGATCGCCTGGAACTGTGCGTTCCTAGTTTGAGTTGAAGAGGAGGTAGAGGTGGAGGGGGCGTGGGCGTGGGCGTCGGGGTGGTAGAGCTTTACGAGTTCGTAGTCTACAGTAGCCCATGGTGAGAGACATACAGTTCACGAGAGAGACGACCAAGAGTCGGGGTCACTAGACTGTTTGACGTACGTACATCTGTGTTTGATATCGCGCTGCGAGGCGGAGGGTGGGAGGTGGAAGATTTGGTGGGGAGTTGGGTATGAGTGAGTAGGGAACGGGTATTTCGACGACGACGACGATGTTGATGGTGATGAGGAGAGAAGGCGAACCCGGATAGTTCTGGCCGTAACGAGATGAACCTGTAACGGTGGTTTCGACAGAAAGTGTAAGGACATCGTCGTATTCGTGTTGGTATGGTATAAGCGTAGTATGTGAAGCGGCCAGTGGTGAGTTGATGAATGGGTGATGGATGTCAGCGGTAAGCTCGAATGCTTCGGGCTCGGAGTCGGGAGGAGTTGCGATCGACTTTCCCTTTCGGGGAAGACATCAGCGTCTGTATCCCCTCGGCAAACACCGTGCGACTGTTGCACCCGAACCATGAAGAGGTGACGAGGACGATGCCTTTCCAGCCTCTCCAAAAGCGGACGCTGGGATAGCACCGCCCCAATCACTATCTACAATGCTGCCAATATACTGGTCCTTCAAGTCGACGTGCTGAGCATTGGCCTCACCCTATACTAGATCAAGGCGCAGTTTGTCTTGTTCCCGGGAAAGCAATGCAAACGTCGGAGTCGGGCTCGTATTACGGATGGTGACTAAATATTGCTGCGTGGCAGTGGCCACGAAGCTACTAGGAAGCATCAGAAAATTGAATTTGGAAAGATACTATATGTGAGCACAATGGTTGCGGCGTATCAGCTTGTTGTACACAAAGTACTCATCGCCCCCCACTGACGTATTTGGCAGGTATTTCACCAGTCCTTCACGTCTAGCTATCCGGTATGCTTTGAGAGTTCAGATGGGCATTGCTAGTCCTTGCTGTGCGTGCCATATTCAGCAAGCAATACCTTTATCCGTCAA
>JAXQGX010000930.1:0-10703 GCA_037040455.1 Irpex sp. P115-07
CTTAACAAACGGTTCCTGACGGCATACCAGCAATTCAAAGACGAGCCGCGCGTACAACAGCTGAAGGAGAAGGTTTTAAAGTACAACCGGCTTTGTCGTGATCTGGGCTTGCGAGACCACCAGGTGAGTACCTACGGGAAATGCTGAATTTAAGCCGAGACCAAGTGCTGAACGACGCCACAGGTTCCCGTTGCACGTAAGGGAAGCTGGAAGACGATCGGCTTGCTGTGCTCCCGACTATTGTTACTCACTGTGTGGAGCGTCCTTGCGCTTCCTGGCGTTATCCTTAGTGGTCCTATATTCCTGACTGCATCCATCATGTCAAAGAAGAAAGCAAAGGGTGAGAAAATGCAGATCACACGATAGCCTCGGCGCTGACCGCTTTCCGTACTACGCAGAGGCCCTGGCTGCTTCCGACGTGAAGATCGCCGGTCGCGACGTCCTCGCCACCTGGAAAGTCCTTATCTCCCTTGGACTCACTCCATTGCTCTACATATTCTACTCCATCCTCGCCTGTCTCATCCTCATCCGCTCCAACGCCTCTCTGTCTGTGGTTATCTGGGCGCCCATATACGTATTCTTCTCGCTCCCATTCATCGGATACGCGGCTCTACGATTTGGCGAGGCAGGCATGGACGTGCTGAAGTCGCTCAGACCGCTGGTGATCGCTCTGGTGCCGGGTCAGCAGAAGATGTTGGATAAGTTGAAGGGTATGAGAGTCGAGCTGAGCAAGGAGTTGACGGAGGTTAGCGAGGAGTTTGGGCCGAAGGTATTCGACGATTTCGACGAGGTAAGCTTGCACAGTTAAAGGGCATTGTGTGTTGTTGGCCTGACATTGTTTATAGACCCGAATACTCGTACCGTCCACGAGTCTTCCACCACCGTACACGCAGAACAGCATCCGCAGACGAAAGACGGACGTACAGGGCAAGATACTCAACCACCCTATGGTACGTATGTCTATCGTTGTTACTTTAGTTCGCGGCTAACGTGTCCCTTCCTACCTCTATAGACATGGCTAGATGAACAACTCTTCGGCTGGTCCCGTACCTCCTCACACGTCTCTCGTGCCTGGAGCACGTCCGACCCTTCGTCCTCTTCCACGCCCTCTTCAAGTCGACCGTCAGAACCCGGGACACCAGCAGACGAGCTCTCCGAAGACGAAGTAGGGGATTACGATAACCTGCTGGGCTACCTTGACGGGCAGAGCAAAGGGAGAGGAGGGAGGACGAGTAGTTATGCCGATCTACAGAGGTTAAAACAAGGAAGTGAGGTGAACGGTGGTGGGAGCGGGTTGGTTTTGAATCCGAACTTGGACGAGGAGGGGGTGGTCGTGAAGAACAGATCGAGGTCTGTGTCTAGGACACGGAACCCTTAAGGACGGAGTCGATACCTGCTACTCAGCTGAGTGATCCCATCTTCGAAGTAATGTTTGGAACTCTATGATATACTGGATTATTTGTAGCCGTCTTACCTGGATTTACTCTGTTATCTATGAATCAATTTCATTTTGACAGTGTGGCGTCGAGTTGGCTGCGAGGATAGGCTGTTACAAAACAAGACATACAAAACACGTCGTCCCGAATAAACTACTAATAAAGATATTGTCTGAGTAGCGAGTCGAATGTCAATGGCAACTCTCTAATCTCATCCCAACCGACATAACGCCCTTGCCTCAATATCACCCTCTCTCTCCACCTCCTCTTTCGCCAACATCTTTAAACTAAACACGAAGATAGGCTTCATACCCCCTCGCGGCACCTCCCCGACGCTCTCCTGACGTAGCGAAGCAGCTCTGCGTTCAACCAATTTCTTGACCGTAGCATCTACCGACGTCCCTTCTTCATCGACAAACAGCACCCCTTTCTCCGCCCATTCACATCCCGCACTAGCACTCGTGCTCTCGGAGAGCCCGCATGCGAGAAGGAAAGCTTCGAACGCATTGACTCGGTTCGCGGAGGGTATGACATCGCCTGATGGAACTCGCCATGACGGACGTGGCGAGTTTGTAGAGCGGAAGAGACATACGACAGCTGTGGAGAGGAACCGCGCGAGAGGTGTATGGGCGTATTTGAGTGTGTCCGGAGATGAGGGCGGTGGGGTGGGTATGGGTGAGGACGGTGGGGGAGTTGAAAGTGCCAGCTCGTTGGATGGTTTCGCTGAGTCTTTGAGAGGTAATCCTGAGGCCGAATTTAGGTACGATTCTTGTGCGCTCGAAGTGGTATTTGATTCAACCTTGATGGGAATAATCTGTTCAGGGGGTGGGGCAACGTCTATCTTTGCCACAGCGAGAGGCGACCGCGCATTCATAGAGTTCCCCGAAAGTGCGACGGCCTTACCCGTTGTGTTTTGGTTCGAACGAGTTCCACGCGAACCCGCAAACACGTTCGTCATCGACCCGAACGCCCTCAACTTGGCACCTACACCGGGGACATCCATAATTCTCTCTGCTCCAACCTCGCATACGTTCTCACCTCGCATACCACCCTTACTCTTATCATCGCCCCTCTTAATCCTCTTCACCGTCCTCTCCTCCCCCTTCCCAGGCAACCCATCAACAACCCTCAACCGCCCAACCCATTCCTCTTCCCTCTTCCTTCTCCTAGGACTCGCATTCACACAGGGGCTCACCGGTTTTCCCCAAAGCTGCTTGCACCAGTCCTCCTCGGGTTTACCTGGTCGGTCTTTTCCTACCGACTCGCGAGCTATGAGCTGGAGGGAGGCGTAGGAGATGCAGTTCGATGAGGTGGTGATCGAGGCAGAGGTTGAGGTGGAGAGGGAGGGAGAAGAGAAAAAACACGGGCGTGACGAGCGAGGGTAGAATTTGGTTATACGGGGGAAACGGAGTTCGTAGAACTGTGGCGCGCGAGATCGTCGTCAGTACACCGTGAGTATCCCAGTTAACGAAGGAGATGGGAGGGCCACTTACCGTGCACCCAGGTGATTTCGTGAACCCCGCACCAAACAACTCAGCAAGTAGAGGCCTCTGCAAAAGTACCAAGGGCCTCTTGAGATGTTGGGGCATATCGAGCGTGTAAGGCATCTCTGGTAACGGCTGCAGGGTAGCAGCGAGCTCACATTAGCGAATGCTTGAGAGGGAATGCCAATGCAAAGGAGTGGAATACGTACACGCTTCTTGTTAGACTCGCAAGCGATAGGATCAGAACTTCGAATCAAAAAGTTCAGCTCTTCGAGTTGCTCCCTGCTGAGACCGTACGAGGATGTGAAGATCCCTTTGAAGTGTGGTTTCGCGTCTGGCTGAGCATGGTCACAGACATTGGTGAGTGTGTTTCATCGACGGATTGCATAAAAGGAAAAGTAAAGAATGTCTTACGTTTGTTAGTAGATCTTCTGGATTTGCGAGTGCACCGAAGTAAAAAGTGGTATACACCGACGAGGAAACTGAGGAAACACCGTGATGAATAAGCAATGTGGGCAGCGCACATAGCGGTAAGGGAAAAGAAGCTTACCTCGAAGCTCAGCAGCCCGGTCTTTATCCCACCCAGCCGCGAGCAAAGCAAGGTCCACCGTGTCCCCTTAAAAAACCAAGATAAGCACAACCTCCTTCGTAAATCCCATCGTTTCAGTTTGTTATACACTTACAATATCCCGGGATATAATCCGCCTTGAGCTACAAAAAACCGATCAGAAACCTCCTCGTGGTCACATAAGTCTCATCAACCGGAAAAGCACATACCTTGACCCATCTACTCAACCCCCAGGGCGCACCATACACCCCCTCCTCAGCCTTAACAACAGCACCCTCCTCATGCCTACTCAGCAGCCCCGCAAACACCCTCTCCAGCTTCTCCACTCCACCCTCTCCAGCACGCACATCCACGCACGTACGCTCCGCCAACATCGAATACCCATACTCCAACCCAGGCGAGACGAGCTCCTCGAGAGTGGCCCGACGCTGGGCGTATGTGTGTTGGAGGAGGGAGCGGGAGTCGAGGAGGAGGATGTCGAAGAAGATGAGGGCGAGGTGGTGGGTTGTTGATGGTGCTGTGGTGGAGAGGAGGGATGCTTGGGATGCGCTGGAGGAGGACGTTGATCAGTGAAGGGTTGCTTATATTCGATGAAGAAGGGGGCGGAGACGTACGCTTCGTGTTCATCGACATCACCATACTCCGAGTCTGAGTCTGTGTCTGGGGCTAGGCTGGCACGAGCTTTCGGTGGAGGTCGGTGTCGGACGCCTTTGGCCGTGGACGCTATCAGGGAGCGTATCCTCCAGAATTCTGAGAATATAATATACGCATATAGTCGGTCGGTGGTTAGACAAAATCAAATGAAGGGGACCTGGAATAGGGCTTACCGTCGACTTTGTTGAGAGCCTCCGAGAACGCGACCATCTCAGCTTCCAAAATGACGTTCTTCTTAATCCTCGGCGTACACCTACTACCCTCTCCGTCTCCATAGTTCTCGTCGTTCTCGGGGAACCCAAGTACCTGTCGAATGATACTACACCACACCCTGGTCAGGCTACACTCACCTCTACTCACATAACCTGGAATACGTACTGATGCACGCCAAACCGATCCATCGTCGAGTCCCTCCTACTCTTACTAAATATCGTGATCCGGGACTTCCCCCGCTCGTCAACCTCGACGTGTATCTGTGCGCGTTCGCCGTCGTATTTGGTCTCTACCCAGAGCTTGGTGGACCCGCGGAGGTGTTTGATGGCGTCGGCGCAGCCGCGGGCTTTTAGGCATTTGGGTATCTGCGTGCGTAGGCCAGCCCCGTGTAATGAGCATGCGTGGTATATGTGAGAGTATGGGAACACGCTTACCTGTACGGGTACACCGACCTGCGGCGTGATATCCCAGCTACCACTACCACTCTGACTCTCAAACACACTCGCAGCGTCCTCAAGACTCGCCCTCACCCGATACATCCTCAACATCCTTCCACTCGGATCCCACGCCTTCATAACATCCTCCTTACTCAACATACTGACCGAGCGCGCGTTGTACTGCAGGAGAGACGTTGTGTAGTGCGTCTCGCTGATGGGGTAGAGGATCGGACGGAGGTCTTTGAGGATTATTTGGGTGAGGTAGCCGGAGGAGGAGGGGGACAGGGAGGTGTAGAGGAGGGTGAGTATGGTGCGTGGGGTTCGTTTTGTGCTGGAGTTGGTGGTTGAGTGGCGGATGTTTGAGGAAGAGAAGGCGCAGGTGCTCGCTAGCTCTGTGAGAAGGGCATCGACTTCGTGCATACTCAGGCTGTCCTCACTGGTCTGTACCAGATATTTCAGCATTGTATGCGGGCACAGTATGCGAGGGACTTACCATCGACATAAACCTGAGAGCCCTCACCACCGTCTCCCCAAAACACGTCGCATCTTGCTGAGCTTGAAGCACTCTATCCCACTCACACGTAGTCCCTCTTACGCCAGGACTGAATATATCACGCAAATAGTCAGACAATTTCTTCTCCTGTATACCGTATTTACGCTGGACGTCTTCCTCGGGGAAGAGCAGCCTGAAGAACACCGCGGTGGTATCGGGTGGTAAAGGAGAGAAACGGCTGCGAAGTTCTGCAATCCAGTTGTTCAGAGTGCGCAGGGCAACGTCTTTGTATTTTGAGCGGGCGGTTTGATGAGATTTTCTCGGTGATATGCTCGCGATTTCGTCGAGAAGGGATACGAAGCTGTGGGTCCATGCATCGTGAGCTGAATAAATCGTGGCGTGGAGGAGACAGGAACGTACAAGGAGAAGGGAATCGCGGTGTCGGGGGTGTCCTGCATAGTTTGATGCGCCCTATAATATTCATAAGTTAAAATACACGATCGTCGTCGTTGGACGCGTCGAGCACAACACTGGACACGGTGAGCGGGAGGAGAAATGCGACCTCGAGCTTGAGCCTGAATTTTGTCCCTGGATACGGACCAGCCGGACCGACCCGCGTCATGGCCTTCGATGTTGCGCCACCGTCCTGGGCCTCGCACTCGCATCCACCTCGCCTCCTCCAAGAGGATTGCCTTTTTCATCGCTTGGCCACCATGTTCACCTCCCGCCTACTAACATCACGTGCATTCTCGACATCGGCTGTATCCCTTGCCAATCGCGCCATCGTCTTTCCCAAGCCCGGAAACCCCGCCGACGTCCTCCAAGCACGCACCTACCCCAACCTCCCGCCGCCCCCGCCGTCCTCTATCAATGTAAGATACCTCCTCTCGCCTATCAACCCGGCAGACATCAACGTCGTAGAGGGCAAATACCCAGCCAAGGCTACCCAAGTAAACGACCTTGCGGGTCAGAAGTTCGATGAAGGCGTCTTTGTGGGAGGCAATGAAGGATTGGCGGTGGTGACGCAGGTTGGGGAAGGTGTCAATGGACTGAAGGAGGGTGATAGAGTAGTTATGAACAAGCCGCAGAGTGGGACTTGGAGGAGTGCAAGCACGTTGAGAACAGAGGATGTCACCAAAGTACCGGACGAGGCCAGCGACGGGTTTGCGGCAACGATGACCGTAAGTACACACTTTAGCTGTGTCAACTTACGCGGAATCCTGATTTGATGGCTTTAGGTCAACTTTGCTACAGCGTATAACATGCTCAACAACTTTGTCGACTTGAAGGAAGGGGACTGGGTGATTCAAAATGGTACGCGCACTTCATGTTCTTTCACGGCTTGCCCGCTGAATATAAGACACGCTCCACAGGTGCCAACAGTGCGGTTTGTTCTACGCCGTCTCCGTCGCCTCACAAACGCTAATGAACAGTCGCAGGTTGGACAAGCAGTTATCCAAATAGCAGCGCGTAGGGGCATCAAAACCCTCAACCTAGTCCGGAACAGGTCAGTTCTCACCCCTCCCGCATTACTTCAATGAGAAACGGCTGACAGCGTACCACCAGAGACAACCTAGACGAACTCAAAGCCCACCTCACATCCCTCGGAGCCACCCAAACCATCACCTACGACGCTCTAACATCCGACCCCAAATCCCTCAAATCACAACTCACCGAATGGACATCCGGACGCCCCATCCGTCTCTTCCTCAACTGCGTCAGCGGCCCCACAACGACCGCCGCCCTCCGTCTCCTGGGCGACGACGCGCACCTAGTCTCATACGGCGCGATGTCGAAGGAGCCGCTGAGTCTGCCTACGGGGCTGTTCATATTTAAGAACTTGACGTGTCATGGGTTTTGGCAGTCGAGGTGGTATGAACGGGCGAGTGCGGAGGAGAGGGAGGAGTTGGTTGGGAGGCTTGTTGCGTTGAAGGTGCGTGTTTGATGGTAGATTGGTTCAAGTAAGGGGTGCTCATGAGGTTTGAACTTTGCGGGGCGGTAGTTGAAGGAGGCTGAATGTGAGGTGTTGAGGATAAAGGGAGAGGATAGCGATGAGGCTGCTACGGAGAAGGTGAGGGGTGTTATGCAGAAGTTGGCGAAGGGGCAGTATGGGAAGAAGGTTTTGTTGAAGATTGAAGAGCCAGCGGACTGAGTGGCGACACCCAGTGCTAAGTAGAAGACACTACCAGTAAGCGTGCTTGTCGGAATTCAGACGATTCGTAACTTGAATTGAAATTTGGAGAGTCGAGGAAGGTGTATGTTTCGATTATTCGAGTACTTTGGAAATATAAGACCACCGAGTGTCCACATGCGTACTACCGTACTGCGTTCCGAGTACGTATAGAATCACTCAACGATATACATAAGCTGTCCTGCCTTTAAGAGACTATATAGGCTTCATGATCGAGCATGAGTGCGTTTGATGACCGAGATAATATTACGGGCGCCCAAATCAGTTTGCGGGGTATCACTCGCACTTAATTGAAGACCAAGTATGACAGTCATATACATGCTCTCTTCCACTACTATCATCGAAATAGGTCAACATGGACGATGTCGCGCGCGATCCAGAGATTGGTCCCGAGCTGGTCGCCTTTCTCTCGCAGAAAGTCAAGGAAGCGAGAGAAGCAATGAAGACTGCTCTTAACGTACGTTTTGCGTGGCAAACCTGATTACTTAGTTGAGGTGGCGAATTCTACCGACCTCTAGGAAAACGAGACCCTTCGCGAGGAGAATAAGAAACTCAAGGAGGAGAAAGTTGAGCTGTACATCAAGCCGGAAGCAATGGAAGGCTGGGCGAATATTACTTGTCAGATAGGGCAATGCACAGTGCGTTCTATTCAGTCTTAATTTCTGTGAGAATGTCTGCTCAAGGAGGGCAAAATTAACTAGTCTAAAGATGAGGTCGAACGTCTCAAGGTGGAACTGGCAGAAATGACGGAGAGGTTCCAAGCCGTAGAAGAGGATCTCAAAACGACCGTAAGTACACCCCGAAATTGCCTCCCGTGTAAGTAATTCCTGCATCATGCTTGATCAAGACCTCAAGACTCGCTGCTACTGAAGAAGCTCTGCAAGAAAGCGTGAGTTCGTTTATGGATTCTAAAATGTGACTGACATTATCTCACGCTGATTGAAATGACATATCATCGTTTAGGTCAACAGCCTGACGAAGACTGAACAGAAATACGAGAAGCTCCGCGCACGCTCTAAGGAGAAGGAGAAAGTAAGCCATGTTGCTCTCCATTGCTAGTACACGTCCACAAATCACACGACCCACGCGTATCACTCTTTGCAGATCCTTAACAATGTGCGAACGCACCTTTCACAATTCCAAGCAGAGGTCGATAGTGAGGTATGAAGTTTTCATAGCTCGGATAGACATTCTCTCATAGCGAGGAAGAGCGATTCCTCTAGCTCGTCCGAGTCGGAAAATGGTCGAGAAAATGCAAAAGAGGAAGAAGAATCCGAAAGTGAACAAGAGAGTGAAAGCTCCGAGTCGAATGAAGATGGACTAACCGTGGCCTCGGTTGGCCAGTCATCTGTACATGAAAATGGTCGAGAATGTGCAAAAGGGGAAGAAGAATCTGAAAGCGAACAAGAGAGTGAAAGCTCCGAGTCGAGTGAAGATGAAGAAGGACCAACCGTGGCTTCGGTTGATCAGTCATCGGTACGGTCTATTGCTTCTGGTGCTATTTGACGATATCTAAGCATTATGGGTATGGTTAGAGATCTTCCGATTTTACGGAACAACCATGCATACCGTTGGGTACTGATCCTTTGGTTGTATTCAGGGTGCGTTTGCGAGTCCATGTCCATTTGTATTATCTAAATTCATCACGTTTCGACTTACCAGAAAGCGCAACATCTCATGTAAGTAAATCCTATTCTCATTACGGAAGTTCAACTCAAATCATCAAAGGTGTGAAGGTGGTGCGCTGTACCGCCCTGGACCATGCGTCGTCGACGCACAGAGCGGTTCTGCCATCCTTTATAGCTGTGATGCCTTATATACGCGTGAGGAGCATGAGGGCGAAGCGACGTGGGTACCTTCCAACGTACTAAGCCGATTCATCGGCGGAACGAGAGAAATGTTCTATAGGAAGGAGAAAAGAATATACTACGCTGGGACCTTCAAGGCTTCTTTGACAAGTTGTGACTTGGATAGGGTTCAGTATCGCGCTCTAGATACGGCCGTATGTCTCCCTATCAAACTTTCATTCTCGCTATTCATCGTGTTAATACCGCCCGCAGCTCCGAGAACGCTTGGTAGTCTTAGCTTCCCCCAGAAAGTTTACCGAGGAAGAGAGGTCGATCGTAGCTAACAAATACTGGAATGGAGAAAAAGCGATAAAATGTCTCCAATGGCAGCGAATCGGCTTCAATACGAACATGTTCACTTTACTTCTCAATCAAGTTCACGACGCTGAGGTTCAACAACAGGCCGACGGTAAAAGGAAGTCGACCCAACGACATGATGGGCCCGCGACCAAGAAATTCAAAAATAACGAGGTGCGCTCTGCTCAGTGTTACTTAACAGAAGTATGATCTAACGATAGTATCTTCTTCAGCCTGAGGAGTGACAGCGCATGTGGTGTCGTCAGTGAGCAACGACTACATAGTGCGCATGATGACCCACGCGCTATGTCCACAAATTTAGTACCACTTAATGTATCGGCGAGGCCGATCGTTTACTTCATACAGAGCGAATATAATATCATGAGCGTAGTCCAAAGCTTATTAGCCAATCAACTGGAGGAGTCAAGGACCAGTCGGTGCACGGTTTCTCATGGTATATTTTGATCTTACGGATACATCGCTGGCGACCCAGAGATTGGCCCTGACGCCATCGTTCTGCTGACACGGAAAGTGAAGACAACGAGGGAAGGATTGGATGTACTTATCGTTGAAGGATCTTCGTAAGGAGATAGCGCGACTGAGGAAAGGGAGCCAGTTATATCATCGTCGAGCGAAGAGTCCGTAGAAGACGTGATCGCAAATACTACCTGTCGAACTGGACAGTGCAAGGTATGTCCGGTGTATCAGTGCAGTCAACAAGCCGTCGAATTCAAGTCTCAGCATCGGATGCAGTCTAGTGATGGAGCAGGCGTAGCTGTATTGAATGTAGTTGCGGACTTCCGCTAATACTGTCACCGCATTCATGTCCTAGTTGAACCAATAATCGTTGCCTAATGACCCAAGTCGAAACGTAGATATATTGACATAAAAGCCCTGCGCACAGCACGAAGCCACGTAATAATGTAGATACTCGTAAGACGAGAAGATCACATCTTCCTGTCTTCAAAGAATCGCTACGCGGACAACCTCATCAGTCTGACAATCAAACATATAACACCAAGACACACCTTGAGATGCCTCAACTGCCACGCACACGTCGCAATCAACACCACAATCTGCACC
>JAXQGX010000931.1:0-10698 GCA_037040455.1 Irpex sp. P115-07
CTTACAGGTCGGACGGGGCTCGGACGAGGTGAAACTGATGAAAGTGAACGAAGAACTCGACCTTGGGAGTTGGGAATCAGACCTGACCCTGCTGGGCAACCGTACCGACGCAATACTTCTCAGCAGGATCGGTCACCGCCGAGGTGAGCCTGAGGACGAGCAACTCCGCTGGCCATGGTAAGTATGGTAATATGACTCTGTCGCCAGTGCCCCAGGTCTGGGCCACAGCGTTGGCTTTCCCCCTGAAGGCAAAACCAAACGGCGCAAAAGTCGAAGAGTTTCGCGGAAGCTAACCGTCGCCTCTAACCGTCGTAATCTCCGTCAATACACCAATCGTAGATCGCGACTCCCTTAGATTCTTCCACTAAGCCTCAGATTACTGCACGCCGATCTCCATAACCTTTCTTCTGACCGAACTTCCACAACTTCCACCAGTCTTTTTGGCTTTTCTCTCTTTTCTTCTCGCGCATGGGTCCTTTTATAGCTTCCCCGCCTGACAACAGGCACCACCCCTTACCCGAGTCAATAAGTAAAGCCCTGCAGCGGCGGCCGTAATTACCGGATAGGACTCCTTTGAGTTAGAAGTGTGGCCAGATAACCTGTGAAAAGAGGAACATCTGGGGTGACTGAAAACGAGATATCCAGACAATTAGCATGTTCGATCCACCACCAGACTCATGGCCTCCACTAGATACAATATGTAAGCAGCTAATAAGTAAGTAACACACTCAACGTCCACCCGACCGCCTTCCACTCGACACGGGCTAGCTCACACCATCCACGACGTGAGGTTCCATGCTCAACTGGCCAGCCGTCTTCTCTTCCTTCTTCACTTCCACCTCATCACGTCCAGATCCTACCACCTTCCCATTCATACCATTCCCATTCACCATCAAACTCTTCGGCTCCGTCTTGGACCGACCCTTCCGCACTGTAACCGACGACACCAGTTCGTCCCCCGACTCGCCACCGGGAGCCTGAATCGTCCGGCGATCTGAATCATCCTCGTCGTCGCCGCTGCTCGTCGCCGCCTCGTCTTGCATTTGCTGCACAAATTTCACGGTAGCGGAAGACAGCGTTGGCGTGGCTTCGTCGGGGTGGTCGTCTTCGAGCGGAGGCTCTGCCTTCCCGCCACTTGACCGTGAACTTGAGCTTGACGTATTTCGAGATCTCCAGAAACCGGACAGCGGTGTTAGGTCTAGGAATGCCCTGGACTTGCGCACCGTGCTCGTCGGAGTGGGCACTGTGGGTGTAGTCGATCCGCTGGCTGGTGGAGAGTCGATTTCAATCCTGGGGCCTTCTGGAGTGGTGGATGTATCTCCAGAATCCATAGTGCTACTGTCCAGACTGTCAGGTTCAGTGACGGTGACCGCTGGTGCGAGCGCGGGCGACTGTAAAGCAGAAATAGTAGTGGAGGCAATACTTGATGCGCGATGGTGAGTTCTGCACAAAGGATGTGTTAATTTGTGCGTCGCAATATGAAAATATGGGAGACTTGCCTCGGTGTAACGGTATCTGGATTAGTGAGTGTGAGAAGGAGGTTCTTGAGATTAGGTAGGGTGTGGCGCATATCGAGAGCTCGAAGGTCGTGTTCCGACATAAGCTATACAATACAATATATGTCAACAACAGCTATCACAGTGCGCGTTCAGACGTACCATCTCGATATTCTTGTTTAGAAGGAACACCCCATACTCGAACCGGTACGTGTCCACGCCCTTCGAAAACAAGGGAAACCTGCCCAAACTCAATCAAACGGATAATTTTCCACAGAAACATAGAAACTTACATCCTGGGGCCAACCATAGCAGATATTCCATCCTTGATCACGCTCCGACTCCCCACACACGTCACAGGATAAACCAACCTCTGTCCCAAATACGCGGCAAGCAGCTGCACGAGCTGCGCCGCATACCCTAACGCCGTCGCCACACTATCCTCGGTAACATCCTTCCGTGATGGCACCGACAGCGGAGGCGCGGGTTCTGTGGGTCCCGACGGTATGGGAAGCGGCACATCAAGGATAGTAAACAGAAGATCTGGCGGGGAAAGAAGCTCGATGGGGAAGATGAACGCGAGCGAGGTGAGAAGCTCGTTCCGGATGGGCGCGAGTTGGCTGCGAAGGAGCATCAAGTCGGTCCTGGAAAAGAAGAAAAAATCAAAATCACGCGTTAGAGTGTGTGCGTGTGGGATTTGTCAGAGGATCTGCGGGGTGGAGGATGGGCCCACCTTGCCTCTTCCACGTGGACGTTTTGGTCCGATTCTTGGCGGACGTCTTCCTCGTGAACTTCGTACGCTGAGGAAAGCATCCTTCTCCGGTCTTCAAGTTCTTCCCGTTTCTGTTGTACTCGTCGACGCACTATGGTAAGTGGTAAGCGATCGAAGACATGCGGTACGAGCCCCTATACGATACTTACAATCTTCTGTTCTGGCTTCCAGTGAGGCTCGTTGGGACCGAAGGTCGTTCACCCAAGCTTCACGCTCCGACACTTCGCGGTTCTTTAGTCAATGTAGTTCAGACGCGTGATATATGGGCAGATGAGGAATGCTAATCCCGGGTGGGATGGCGGGCGATGCAGAGCGAGATACTCACCAGAGCGACAGTGGAACGGTCAACCAGATAAGGTGCGATTTCTCGACCCAAGTCAGCGACTGACCGTTCCGTATCCTGAATGACTGCTTGAAGGGTGACAAGTCTATACAGTGTCAAACGTCAACGTCCGAGATTTAAAGCTGCATAAATTGACATACTTCATGATTGACTGCCATGATGCAGATACTCGCAGGCGTTTCCAACGACTGTTCCGCTGTTCCAGGTCATGATCTGAGTCTGGATGGGTTACGTCGGCTGACACATGTTCGTCCTGCGGATCGGGAGGATGTTTGGCTGTTATAGGTGTTCGAGCCTCAACATTCCGAATATTAGATTCCGGGTCGGAGTTGTATCCTGCTGAAGGCGATGGAGAACGTGAATGACGACGAAAGAGTGTCGTGGATGGTCGGGGTGTCGGGACGTAGTATGTCTTCCCAAAAGGCTCTAGGGTGATGCATAGTGTGTTCGATGGTATGTGAGAAGGATGCTGCGCGAACTGGAGAAGAGGGTTTAGTAGATGTCGACTAGTAAGTAAGATAAATGCACTTACATCATCATCGAAAGGGACTAGTTTATTAAGGTCAACCTCCCAACTCTTAAGGATCTGCCAGTCGTCCTCATGACTAGGCACTGGTGAGGGATGCGCTCTCTCCTTCCCTTTACCCTTGTCACGCATGTCATGAGACAACCTGCCCCAAATTTCTACCACCATCTTTGTAGCTCCTAAGTCCGTAGTCGGTGCGAACTCGAAACCTCCCAGAGGGTCGATCTCGAAACGAGGATTAGTAGAGGGCTTAGAGATAGGGGAAATATAATCGGGTATGGGCCTTTGAATATGGGATTCAGACGAAGACGGAGCCGAAAACGGTGTAGAGGGGGCCTTCGGTGTCGTCGAGCCCCGTGGGACGGAGCGCTGGGACAAAGGTTTAGTGGCGGATGGTGTGAGGGAAGACTTGCTGGCTGAAAGGGATAGTGATTTAGAATGACCGGATGGTCCTGCCTTGGGGCCCAAACTATGAGAAGCAGCATTTCTGCCGGGTAATGATGATCGAGGCAGCGACCCGCTTCCTGAGGATGCAGTCGAGCTACGTCTATGCGTCTTGACCTCTTCGTGGCCGTTTATAGCACCAGCTCGGTGTCCAGGAGGGGGCGGCTGCAAGATGACCTCGGAAGAAGGACTTTCAGTGGGAACCGCCCGCAAGGTCAAGAATGTTTCCACCAGACGCGATTGCAGAATGCGCTCTAGGGCTTCTTGAGATGTATCCTGTAGAAACCGTGAAAGGGATATTGTTGGCTGCACAGGGAATTCATGAGAGCGTGTAGTTCCCTGCGAGATAGTGGATGCTGTAGATAGGGTTCTCTGACGAAGAGGGGGGCGAGCAGGAGCAGCACTACCATGGGCTGTTGTACGGCCAATACTGGAAGTCGTCGCGATGCTCGCACGAGACATTGCCCTCTTCCTACCTGCCACATCCGACGTGTCTTGAGATCCATTCGGTGGAGGTTCCTGCCAGGTGATAGTACTGACAGACGTGGAAGACCTCCTCCGCCCTCTTCTCTTGCTCACCGAGAGATCAAGGTCGTCGGATAGATGACCGTGGGCGGTGAACTGTGGCTGCTCAGATGGCTGAGAGAGCGCAGACGCAAACTCATCGCGAGCAGGAAACGGTGTAAGATTCCGCACTTGTAGAGACGTTATATGGCGTATTCTGCGTTGCTGCGAGGCAATAAATACGGGTTAGATAGACAACGCTGGTACACGGACACACCAATTCTTCGTGGTCGTCCTTTCCCTGGGATAGCGTGCGTGCAAGCTTCCCTCCTCCTGGCATGGCACCCGACCAAGCCCTGATCGCTGCGCAATGCCACTAGCCAGGGTCTTTAGAGCTTGGAGGCGTATCTTGAGCAGACGCCTTCACAAGCTGGTTGCTGCGGGACCTGCTGCACTGCGACGAGAATAGAACAAGTCCAGGACTGCCCTGCTTCCAAGATATGTAGTTATCTGCTGAAATAGAGAAGCAGCAAGTTATGCGAGACGAGAGAAGAGAGCAAAGTTATGGCCGTGCTTTGACAAGAGCTGCAATTGGTCCCGAAGTATGCGATCGGTCTCAGTGCGCCTCACTTCTCTCTCTTCGACCGCCACCACCGTCTTTCTGCTCGACACAGCGTCGTGCGAACTCGTAATTAGTGGGCTTTTATTGAATGCTATATCATAGCGTAGAACAACCCACACAACCACCTACTAGCAACCTCTCGTGACCCATGGCTCCCAAACCCCGTCCTATTCAACGCAAGCTCTCCTCCGCTGCAAATATTGGAACACCTCCTAATCTTCCAAAAACACAGAATGCGCAGTCAATGCCGCCACCACCCGTACCTGCAGCGGCGGTTGTTCCCCCAGGTATACTGGTGCCTGAAGCAGTGGCATTGAACAATTGCTTGAAGGTCAGCCGGCCATGGTACTCAGTCCTGATATTACTTACTGACTTGTAGCTCTGCAGACAGCTACCATTAAGACGGGTCAAATATTACGGTTCTACAATGATACTCAGAAGCTGTGAGTGGGATGCCGCATGCGTGTGATCCCGATCTTGACGTTGCCTTAGTCGCATCCACAGGCATGCTCCATATCCCCCTCGTGCGGTTACGGCCTCTCTTGGACGCGAATTGGAGAAGTACGATCAACTATGTGATGCCATGCAAACTCAGCTGGTGAGTGACCCTCTCCCTACTCTCGCCCAATAATGTCTAAGCTCTATATTACTCCGCCAGGAGCGCGCCATAAAGGTTCTCCAACGAGACCTCGAACGCGAAAAGAACCGTATAAAAGCTGAAGAAGAAGCCAAAGCAGCAGAAGCTGCAAAGGCTGCCGCCGCCGCGGCGCCCCCTCCATTCTCCCCCGCGACCGAATCCTCAGAACCACTCTCCGCAGTGTCATCTAAAGCATCATCAAGTCTAACTGGGCGACGCCAATCCACCATCTCCCTCTCATCCCTCCAACGGCCCGCCTTCCCTCACAAACTGGACCTCTCGGCAACAGCCTTGCGTCTAAACCCAGAAGACATGAGTATGCCCTCTGGTCTTGCCTCTCCCGTAATGCTAGCTCCAAAGACCAGCATTCCGCAACTCGCTCCAGACTTCCCGTTCGGCCCACCAGGGGATGTCACCATAGACCTCACTATGGACGACGACGTCTCGGTTGGAATGCCACCTCCGCCTGTGTCAAACGGCATGGACGCAGGCCTGGGCACCACCGCTGACAAACCTATCGAGCTGCTTGACATAGACATGGAGCTGTTTGGCGGCGCAGATAGCGGTGAAAGTATTCCTCCATCAGGTGGTGCCCCCAATCCCTCAGCGAGCGGTTCAAATGGGCCCGTACCAGTCAAAGAAGAGGCTATGGACTTCAGTCTCTTTGGTGATATACCTAACGCCCCTCCTACAAGCGAAGACGCCGCCAAAGTCAGCGAAGAACTCCTAGCCAGCCTCACAGCCTCGCACGTCCCAACACCGTCCACAGGGACTGCAGATGGCGCACCTCAACCGTCTGCTAATTTGTTGGACTCGGATTCTTCTCCTGAGTCGTTCTTGGCGGGTTTAACGGCAGTTTCTGGGAACACCAATGCACAAGACCCCCAGCATGCAGCGTCTGACGATGCTGCGAACTTCAATTTGGATTTTTTGAAGGAGGACGGATCGATGGATGTGCAAGCGTTGCTGGGTATGAATTCGGTGGAGGAAGGGGTACAGAATGCCAGCAACGCCGAGACTCAGTAGATGTATCATACATGGTATATGGGCTACTGGGTGTCAGGATTATGCTCGCGATCGAACCTTCCTACGATTCTCGTATATGTACGTAGCGTAGAAGGCATTAGCTACTCCCACTGCAGAGATATCGTGACAAGGCGTCCGCGAAATACGTTGGCAGCACCATTACAGCAAGAACGATTACAATATTTGAAGCACAACATGAGTACGATACAGTCATACATCTGAACTAACATCCTATTATAGCCACAAGTGATGTATACACCTTATTACCCTACGCACGCGCACCCTTCTTCTTCTTGTTCACGACCTTGAACCCACCCCACTCATTCTGGGCAGGCTTAGGCTGCGTCTTCACGACATCGGCGATGGAGAGCGGCTTGCTACTGACAGAGTTGGCGGAACTCTTGGCGTCGGCTTTGCGCTTGCTGACAAACTCGGCAGCGAAGCGACGGCCGTCGAGAGTGGTGCTGTTACTGTAGATCAGGTCGGAAATGACCTCGACGGTGGAAGGGTCGGGATCAAGGGGGAAGGTGAGCAGTATCGACGTGATCTCTTCAACTGCGGGCAAAGTTAGTAGTCAAGCTAATGACCAGGCCTTTGAAAACTCACGGTTGACTGAGTTGTTCAAACCCTTCAGAGCGTCCGCCATCCATTTGAGGAATTCATGTGATGGTGCAGAAGGTGTCTCTTCCTTAGGTGCGGCAGGTGCAAGCTTAATCGCAGCAGTGACAACCGGGGACCTCGTAGGAGTCGCCACAGCCGGCGAGCGAGCGGCGATGGAAGCTGCTGTAAGTGTAGGAGTCGACACCGCGGAAGCTGGCTTTGTTGCGGAGGGAGCAGTCGAAATTGCTGGACGAGCAGGTACCGCAGCTGCGGGTGCCTTGCCGCCGGAACCGACAGTAGTCCAAGCACCACCGGTCTGTACGGGAGGAGTAGGCTAATCGAGAGGTTAGGATAGTCCTAGTGTGAAATCAAACGACGTACTCTGGTGGTAGTCTCAGCATATGCCCTGCGAGCAGCAGCAGCTATAGTTTCTTTGTCCTTCACAGCCTGCTTCTTACGCTTCTCCTCTTCCTCTTGAATCTCCTTCATAGTCTTCTTCACAGCAGGAGCCTTAGCTGCGGTCGTCCACACGGGAGGGACTGCTGGCGTAGCCGGAGTAGTGACATTCGATGAAGTAGAGGTGGGCACTTCCTTGGCGACTCGGCTACCAGCCTGCGAAGTTGGAAGGCCCCAGGAAATCGTCTGAACGTCTTCGGGTGCGGAGGGAGTAGAAGCAGATGCTGCTCGAGCCACACGTTCTCGTTCACGCTCAGCCGCTTTACGACTCTCGGTCTTCTTCAGTTCCAGCTCTTGGATCTCCCGAAGGCTGAGTGGCTTTTTCTCCTCCTCGATAGACCAGGCTGACTTCGCTTCCGCAGGAGCAGACGGAGAAGGAGGCTTAGGAGAAGGCGTCGTTTCAGGAACCACAGGAGCCTTGGCGGCAGGTTGAGCAGGGGTTGTCGTGGCTGCGGGTGTGCCCTGCTTACGCCGAGACTTGCCCGTAGGAGCAGTCACCTCAGGATTTGCGACAGCAGGCACAGGTTCCTGTTGAGGTTGAGGGGCAGGTTCCGGCTGCGCTGGTGGCGCGGCTACAGGGCTTTCAACCTTCTGCGCTGGTTGAACTGGTTGCTCCTGCCGCTCTCGTTCCTGCTGCTTGTTGTGTTGTCCGAGATTTGCAGTAGTAAGACTGCTCGGATCAGTTGCCCATCCGTCAACAACAACGTTCTGAGACGCAGTGAACCATGGGGACTGCTTGGTAGGCTGAGCTGCAGGGACGGCTGGTTGAGTCTGAGGAGTAACTGGCTGTTGGACAGGCACTACGGGTTTGACTGGCACGGTATTGCGCGAGGTGGGATAATTGGGATCGAACGGTCCTGGACGACGAGGCGCGAGGCCGTCTTGCGCGGGCCAGGGAGAGTGAGGTTGAGTTTGAGGAGAACCAAAGGAATGTTGTTGTCCTAGACCTGCCACCGAAGGGCGATCTGGAGTAGGAGGAATCGATTGTAAGGAGCGTGCGTCCTGTTGAACGTAGGGAATAGGCTGAGTTTGAGCAAATGGCTGGCCAGTAGGATATCCTGTATTAGTGTGAGGGAACTGCGCTTGGATGCCCAATTGTTGCGAGTCTGCTCGTTCGAAGAGCTCGCGCTTGAGCAAGCGAGGTCCATCCCGAATGCCAGCGCCGAGATCAGAACCGATGAAGGGAGAATGGTGCGCGGGTTGTTGTGCATCGCCTATGAATCCACGCCCATTGCTGAAGTCTTCCGATTTTTCCGTGACACTGGCCTGAGAAGCGTTGCTGGTCATATAAGGGTTACTGGGGGCTGAAGAGAAAGAATCTGACGCGATAGTTAGCTCACAATTCACTCTAGATCATTCTGTGCTTACCACTGTATCCTAGGCCATCCGTCGATCCAGTGCGCTGCACGAAACCAGGGTAACCTTGTCGAGGCACCAGAGGATCCACCGCAGTGTCAAACGTCTGGCGACGCTGGGGATCTAAGCCATTTTGAACACCTGGAAAACCGAGACGAGAGCCTACTGGCGAGCCGTTGTATATGTTACCGAGCCGACTACCGAACGCATTGGGATCCGGGGAATCGTTACTGAATCTGCCAACACTGAATGAGGAGGACGGAGAATCCGGAACGAGAGAACCATTGTGCATATACGAATCAAGGGCAGAGGTTCGAAGAGAACGCGTAGGCACAGGTTGGAAGGGAGAACCGAACGAGCCATCTTGTACATGGCCTTCCAACAACGGATCACGGCGAGGTATGGCGGGAGGCTGAGGCTGAGGCACGGCGGGAGCGAGATGCGTAAGGAAGGGGCGAGGATTACCTGCACGCTGAAGCAACGCGCCAACTGACGTCCATTCCGTATCGACGTTTGCGCGCTTCATGAGAAGGTTCGCAGTAAAGTAGCCATCTTCATACCACTTTTGCATTGTAGGAGCGGGGAAAGGACCTGCGGAGCGGTAGTTTCAGTGACCGTAATCGCATGCAAGAGACACACTGACCTTGCACCTGCCCTTGTGGATCGAGGTAGGTCCACTCCATGGTGGCTGGATCGGACAAACCAGGTGGGGGTCCAGGAGGGACATTGGTTGTAGTGGGAGGTATCTGAGGGCTATTCTGCGAGCTGGATTCCAGTGAAAGATTGTTCATACCACCAGATATGGTCCCTAAAGTCGTCTGGGCATGACCAGCACCATTGACAACGGAATCCTTGGAGGGCTGGTCCGCCTGACTTCCAGATACGCCGCCATTTGAAGCAGTAGGTTCAAGTCGAGAAGCCCCGCCTTCCTCGTCCTCTTCCTTGATTCCCACCGTCTTGGTGCCCTCATGAGGATCCCCGGGCTCTCCTGGACGGTCATTACCCTTCAGCAATCCCTCCGACGCACGCCTCCTGGCAGACCATGAGTCACTCAAAACGCCATCAAAGCCAGATCCCATGCGCCTAGGAGATGGAAGAGCATCGCGAGGCGAGGCTAAAGGTGGCTGCAGTGACGACTGCGACAATTTCCGAGGAATAGTCAAAGGAGCCTGGTCTTCAATGCATCGAGGCGGTGTAAACAAGGGGGTCAATGGAGAGGACATGCAACACCCTCACCTGTGCTGTCTCCCCGCCTCCTGCCCATGAAACCACCTATACGCTCTCTCATGGGGCTCCCGAGACCTGAACTGGTACTATGTCCAAGCTTGGGCCTCTCTCCAAGAGCCGTAGTAGACAGCGTAAGATAGTCGGTCGAAGGCCTACGACGCATCTCAGAATTGAGGGGGCTCGCAAAAATCTGCAGACGCCACCACTGAGCTTATGTGCTTACTTACGCGTGCAAAAACTGGGAGGAAACTAACCTTCTTCTCCGCCTCACTCAACTCCTTCAAGCCAATAGGATCGGAGCCCACTTCGCGAACGATACCCTCCCATCGTTCCACCTCCAGTCCCAGGCCTCCTTTGCCTCCGCCCTCCTTGTAAATTCTGATCAACTCCTCCTTGGAATATCTGAACGGATTCGCAGGGTCAGGCTTCTCAGGGGGCGGCTGAGTAGCTGGTGCGACGAGAGCTGAATAGGTTGATGCCCCTGTGCCAGCTGGAGTGGCCAGCGGCGGAGAAGGATTTGCACGCGAAGGAGCCTTGCGCATCCATTCGGGGCCAAAATGCATTGTTGTGGTGGTCATTTTGAGGTCGAGTTACTCGGGGTGTGTGCGAGTGGTTGAGTAGCAGGTCAAGCCTTGAGAAGGGTCGACAGAGTGCTTTGTGTGCAGCTGTTGCTTTGTAGGAGCAAGGCG